>VWZE01007632.1:381598-414628 GCA_013396675.1 Eubucco bourcierii | reverse complement strand
CTTAGGTCAAAAATTTCTTTTTTTTTTTTTTTTTTTTTTTCGGTATTTACTTCTACAGATTTCCATTAATGGGAAAATAAAGTGAGAGCTTAGAGGTTTAGGTTTGTAATTTTCAGAATATTGTAGCTGTGCAAACACACAGGCACAGGCTCTTTGGGTATGCTGGTGGATGGGTTTTCAAAGCCAGTGTGGCCAAAAATGATGAGAATATTATGAAAAAGGTCACAAGTTTTGTTTTGCTTGTGGTTTTTCATATTAAAAAAGGGAAAAGAGAGCAAACAACTTGAACTGATCCTTTTTTTCTCTCACAGAATCATAGAATGGTAAGGTTGGAAGGGACCTCAAAGGTCATCTAGTTCCAACCCTCTGCCATAGACAAGGACACCTCCCACTAGTACAGGTCACTCAAGGCCTCGTCCAACCTGGCCTTCAACACCTCCAGGGAAGGAGCAGCCACAACCTCCCTGGGCAACCTGTTCCAGTTTTTTCCTTAAAAAGTAAACCATTGCAAACATTGTGCTTCTGCCTTGAAAAAAAAGAAAGAAAAACCTCATGGTTTTGTTGTTCTCCTCAGAAGAATGAAGCTGTATTATTTCTAATCAGAAGCAGAGAACAGGTCTGATTACTCTGCCCTATGGATTGATCTTAATGAGCAAATGATGGCTGGGAAGAACCACATTAGGCAGTGAGTAAGAGTTTGCAAAACTGCCTGTTAATTTTTTTTTTATTAACCCTTTATGAACTTCAAATGTGATGTGTGACCAATGTAACTCAGCTTTTCCTTTCATAAACCTCAATGGCACTTTATGGGTTGTGATCAATGCCCTGAGGGAAGCTCAGTGATTCAGCTCTTTCTGATGGGAAGTCAAAACCCAACAGCTGAAAGGGGCCTGATGGTAGAGGGGATTAGCTTCATGGCAGGTCTTCTAGAGATGTTCAAAGACCAGAGAATGTGAAATTACTGCAGATATTCAGAGGCCTGGAGCAGCTCTGCTATGAGGACAGGCTACGAGAGTTGGGGCTCTGCAACCTAGAGAAGAGAAGGCTTCCAGGAGACCTTAGAGTAGCCTTCCAGTATCTGAAGGGGGCCTACAGGAAGGCTGGGGAGGGACTATTGACAAGGTCTTGTAATGACAGGACAAGGGGCAATGGGTTTGAACTGTCAGAGGGAGATTTAGACTGAATGTTAGGAGGAAGTTCTTTACAGTGAGGGTGGTGAGACACTGGCACAGGTCGCCCAGGGAGGTTGTGGCTGCTCCCTCCCTGGAGGTGTTCAAGGCCAGGTTGGATGAGGAGTTAAGTGACCTGTACTGGTGGGAGGTGTCCCTGCCTATGGCAGGGGGTTGGAACTAGATGATCCTTGAGGTCCCTTCCAACCTTACCATTCTATGATTCTATGATTCTATGATTCTATGATATGATCTCTAGATCTAGGGTTTTGCTGCTTTCCATAAAGCATGCCACTCAACCAACAGGACAGAACAAACCCATTGCAAAATTCATAGAATCATAGAATCACAGAATGGTTTAGTTTGGAAGGGACCTCCAACCTCATCTAGTTCCAACCCCCTGCCATAGGCAGGGACACCTCCCACTAGAACAGGTTGCTCAAGCCCTCATCCAACTAGGCCTTGAACGTCTCCAGGGAGGGAGTATCCACAACCTCCCTGGGCAACATGTGCCAGAGTTTCACCACCCTCTCTGCAAAGAACTTCTTCCTAAAAATTCCTCAGGTCCCAGTGAAAAAACAAATTGATCAGTGGGTAGTATTAGACAGCCAAGGATATCAGGGTTATTGGGCACTCAGAAATTATGCCTATAGCACTTAGAAGGTACAAATTAAAATTGCTACTATCCTCTTTTGAACCCCTGACTATCTATGATGGTGTTTTCTCCATACATACATTCCCCACAGTGCCTTTTTTGGGTGATGATCAAGATAATCAGCCAGGATTGGAAGGGACCACAAGGATCATCTAGTTCCAGAGCCAAGCTGCCTCCCCAGTCAGCAGCTGGATCTCCAAGGACACATGAGTTATTCAACACTCACACCTGAGTCAGTGAAGAGGTGATTTTTGTTCAGACTACGTGGAGGACTTCAGAGGTCCCCCACGGAAGAGGCAACAAAGAGCAGATGGGTACAGCAACTTCCCCTGTGCTCTCTAAATCACATGGTAGATCTACTTCAAAGGACCAGTTTCTTTTCCAGTGCAAGTATTCACTTTTCCTTATGCCAAAATCCACGGTCTAGAAAAGAACTCAATTAACATAAAAATAGAAAAGGCCACATGTTCTCTGCTGGCTTCCAAGAAACACCCAGTGATAGAAGCTATTTGCTTCCCTTCACGCTCATCTCAGAGATCTTTTGGATAGGGTCCCAAGCCCAGATCCCACCTGGCAAGGGCTCAGCACCATTCCCTGAATAGCTTTTCTGGAAAACTCCAGGTGCTGCTTTCATTCTGCCCTCCTTCTTTCCTGTCCCAGAGTTTCTCCCTTCACCCTAGCTGCCATGTCACAAGCTATCTTACTTTCATGTCCAGCCAGGAGATCATGGAACCATAGAATCACAGAAGAGTAAGGCTGGAAGGGACCTCAAGGGTCATCTAGTTCAAACCCCCTGCCATAGGCAGGGACACCTCCCACTAGTACAACTCAAGGCCTCATCCAACCTGGCCTTCAACACCTCCAAGGAGGGAGCAACCACAACCTCCCTGGGCAAACTGTGCCAGTGTCTCATCACCCTCACTGGAAACAAGTTTCTCCTTACATCCAGTTTCAGTCTCCCCTCTGCCAGGGGAGATTTAAACTCATTGACCCTCATCCTGTCTTATCAAGACCTTGTAAATAATCCCTCCCCAGCCTTCCTGTAGGCCCCCTTCAGATACTGGAAGGCTACTATCAGGTCTCCTGGAAACCTTCTCTTCTCCAGGCTGCAGAACCCCAACTCTCTCAGCCTGTCCTCACAGCAGAGCTGCTGCAGCCCTCTGAGCATCTTTGTGGCCTCCTCTGGACCTACTCCAATAATTCGATGTCCTTCCTGTGCTGGGGGCTCCAGAACTGTACACAGATGCCAGGAGGGTTCACAGAAATGTATAATGGTTTGGGTTGCATCTGCAGAGACTTCTGCAACTGAAACAGGTGGCTCAGAACCCCAAACAATCTCTCCTGGAATGGTTTCAGGGATGGGGCATCTGCCACCTCTTTGGGCAATCTGGGACAGGGATTCACCACTCCCAATGTCAAAAATCTCTTGCTTCTCTCTAGTCTGAATCAACCTCTTTCAGTTTCAAACCATCACACACTGTCCTGTCACAACAGACCCTCCTCAAAAGTCTGCCCCCGGCTTTTCTTGGCCCCTTTAATTACTGAAAGACCACCCTGGAGCCCTATTTTCTCCAGGCTGAACAATCCATGAGGCTGGTGAGAGCCTGGAAGGGGTTGCTCTGGGAGGTGGTTGAGGCCCTTGGGGATCTTTAAGGCCAGGCTGGATGAGGCTCTGGCCAGCCTGATCTAGTGAGAGGTGCCCCTGCCCATGGCAAGGGGGTTGGAACGAGACGATCCCTGCGGCCCCTTCCAACCCTGACTGATTCAATGATTCTATGAATCTATGATTCTAACCCAAACTCTCTCAGCTTGACCTCACAGCAGAGGGCTTCCAGTCCCTCCATTGCTGCTGTGACCTCCTCTGGCCCTGCTCCAATAGGTCCATGCCTGTCCTGTGCTGAGGACTCCAGAGCTGGCTCCAGCACTGCAGATGGGGTCTCAGCAGAGCAGAGGTGCAGAATCCCCTCCCTCACCCTGTTGCCCATATAGAATCATAGAATCAGTCAGGGTTGGAATGGACCACAAGGATCAACTGGGAGCACACATTGCTGGCTTATACTGATCTCTTCATCTGCTAAGACAGCTCCAAATGGCATTCACACTGGCAGCAGGACCTTTCAGAGCACCTTCCCTCCCACTTGTGCTCTCCCAGGTCCAGTACACATCTACAGTGGCCAGAGCATGCTGCATCCTCTGTCAGAATTGACGTCCCCTAGCAGAAAGCATGACACAGAGGCACATGAAACATGGTATCCTGCCTTGGAGAAGTTCCCTGCCCAGAAATGAGAACCTGCAGAGCAAAAAAGAGCTGCCAATGGCACTTGGGGCCCCAGAAGGCCAGGCTTTAAGAATAAGCAGGCACCTTGGGCTGGGAAGGTCCTAGTACATTTTTGCAGCTATGTAAACAACAGTAAACTGCTCCTTTTGGCTCAGCTAGAGACCGATGGCATAACAGGAAATTCTGGTGGATGATTTTCTTTTTTGGAAACCACATGAAAGTTAACCAAACTTTCCCAAAACAGATGAAAGGTTTTGACCAGGAGCAACCAGAGGATGAAGCAGAAGTTTTAAGGGCGGTTGTGATCCGGTCTAACCCCGGCAGCAACTGTGCCAGCAGGTTACTGCTGGGGAAAACAAGTTATTGCTCATCAGCTGCTTTGGATGAACTCCTCTCCACCAGCTCATGTCCTTGAGGAGTGATGCAAAACTAATTTGGATACTAATGAGGAAAGGTTGCCCTGGGGGTTACCGGGGTGAGGATTGCAGAGAAGTGACTGCACCGTCCTGACTCTACCCAGCCCTGGTGGTGTATTTCCAAGTAAGTTGAGGACCTGAGAAGCAGAGAAAGGTTAGGGTTCCAGAGACTGATGTGGTTCTTCTTTTATAGACCAAGGCTTTTTGTGGGGACTCAGAGCAAGCCCCTAGACGAGGTGTTTTGGCAAGCCAAGGAAATCGATTTGTTAACTATTCACTCAGTACAAAAGCTGTCAATGTCTTCTCAGTCCTGAGAATGCTGTTGGGTCTGCTGGTGGCTCCTGAGATTCCTCTTGGCCTGGTTAGAGAATCAGTAAGAAATAAAAAAGGAGGAAAAAAGGTCTTTCTGCAAAGCCAGTAGTGCCCAGCCAAGAGGCTTCCACACACAAGTGGCTTCTGAAACACGAACCAACCACAGAGGCCTCAGCTCTTCCCACAGCACAAGTGCGTGGGCTCGACTGGAAATCCTGCTCCAGCAGAGGCTCTGCCTGCTGAACACCAGCCAGCAAGTGGAGGAGCCCAGCACCAGACCCTGGGAAGGAGGCACACCAGATCTCCCAGGCCACTTTCCAGGGCTCTGTGACTTCATATGAGGTCGGGATGGGCAAGGAAAGGGAAGGGCCACCTCTGGGAAGGGAGCATCCACTGCAGCTGTGAGCAAGAACATCCTCTCCAGCTGCAGAGACCCTTGGTCCCAGGAAGTTTCCATGGGTCAGAACTTTGCTGGCTGCTCTGTAGTGTTTGTTTGGGTTGGCTTGCAATCTTCCTGGTCCATATGTTTACTGGGGCAGACCTATCACTGCCGGGCTGGAGATGTGCCCTGGATATCTCTAACCCAGGGCTAGCTNCCATTGCTGCTGTGACCTCCTCTGGCCCTGCTCCAATAGGTCCATGCCTGTCCTGTGCTGAGGACTCCAGAGCTGGCTCCAGCACTGCAGATGGGGTCTCAGCAGAGCAGAGGTGCAGAATCCCCTCCCTCACCCTGTTGCCCATATAGAATCATAGAATCAGTCAGGGTTGGAATGGACCACAAGGATCAACTGGGAGCACACATTGCTGGCTTATACTGATCTCTTCATCTGCTAAGACAGCTCCAAATGGCATTCACACTGGCAGCAGGACCTTTCAGAGCACCTTCCCTCCCACTTGTGCTCTCCCAGGTCCAGTACACATCTACAGTGGCCAGAGCATGCTGCATCCTCTGTCAGAATTGACGTCCCCTAGCAGAAAGCATGACACAGAGGCACATGAAACATGGTATCCTGCCTTGGAGAAGTTCCCTGCCCAGAAATGAGAACCTGCAGAGCAAAAAAGAGCTGCCAATGGCACTTGGGGCCCCAGAAGGCCAGGCTTTAAGAATAAGCAGGCACCTTGGGCTGGGAAGGTCCTAGTACATTTTTGCAGCTATGTAAACAACAGTAAACTGCTCCTTTTGGCTCAGCTAGAGACCGATGGCATAACAGGAAATTCTGGTGGATGATTTTCTTTTTTGGAAACCACATGAAAGTTAACCAAACTTTCCCAAAACAGATGAAAGGTTTTGACCAGGAGCAACCAGAGGATGAAGCAGAAGTTTTAAGGGCGGTTGTGATCCGGTCTAACCCCGGCAGCAACTGTGCCAGCAGGTTACTGCTGGGGAAAACAAGTTATTGCTCATCAGCTGCTTTGGATGAACTCCTCTCCACCAGCTCATGTCCTTGAGGAGTGATGCAAAACTAATTTGGATACTAATGAGGAAAGGTTGCCCTGGGGGTTACCGGGGTGAGGATTGCAGAGAAGTGACTGCACCGTCCTGACTCTACCCAGCCCTGGTGGTGTATTTCCAAGTAAGTTGAGGACCTGAGAAGCAGAGAAAGGTTAGGGTTCCAGAGACTGATGTGGTTCTTCTTTTATAGACCAAGGCTTTTTGTGGGGACTCAGAGCAAGCCCCTAGACGAGGTGTTTTGGCAAGCCAAGGAAATCGATTTGTTAACTATTCACTCAGTACAACAGGTNCTGGTTAGAGAATCAGTAAGAAATAAAAAAGGAGGAAAAAAGGTCTTTCTGCAAAGCCAGTAGTGCCCAGCCAAGAGGCTTCCACACACAAGTGGCTTCTGAAACACGAACCAACCACAGAGGCCTCAGCTCTTCCCACAGCACAAGTGCGTGGGCTCGACTGGAAATCCTGCTCCAGCAGAGGCTCTGCCTGCTGAACACCAGCCAGCAAGTGGAGGGGCCCGGCCNTCCTCTTGGCCTGGTTAGAGAATCAGTAAGAAATAAAAAAGGAGGAAAAAAGGTCTTTCTGCAAAGCCAGTAGTGCCCAGCCAAGAGGCTTCCACACACAAGTGGCTTCTGAAACACGAACCAACCACAGAGGCCTCAGCTCTTCCCACAGCACAAGTGCGTGGGCTCGACTGGAAATCCTGCTCCAGCAGAGGCTCTGCCTGCTGAACACCAGCCAGCAAGTGGAGGAGCCCAGCACCAGACCCTGGGAAGGAGGCACACCAGATCTCCCAGGCCACTTTCCAGGGCTCTGTGACTTCATATGAGGTCGGGATGGGCAAGGAAAGGGAAGGGCCACCTCTGGGAAGGGAGCATCCACTGCAGCTGTGAGCAAGAACATCCTCTCCAGCTGCAGAGACCCTTGGTCCCAGGAAGTTTCCATGGGTCAGAACTTTGCTGGCTGCTCTGTAGTGTTTGTTTGGGTTGGCTTGCAATCTTCCTGGTCCATATGTTTACTGGGGCAGACCTATCACTGCCGGGCTGGAGATGTGCCCTGGATATCTCTAACCCAGGGCTAGCTTGCCATTAGGAAGTAGGGGCCTCTGTGATACATTCACATTTAATCAACATCGATTGTGGTCTTAAACAAATCCAGCCACAACCCTGGAAACTTTCTTTTGAGGAGCAGATACTGTCTCCAAAGCACAGCGTTCAGCAAGCTAAAGTGAGTGGTCTAGGCTGGGTTGTACGACATGAGCTAACTGCCAGCTTCTATTTCCATCTGTGAAGGCAGTGGAGCCAAAATCAATAAATCATCATCATTGCCACCAAGAATTTGGTTTTATTGGATGATAATATATTTCCTACTGGTGAGACCATGTACAGCATCTGGAAGAGGAATAAATGACTATTTACATTGCAGAGTAGGGAAGACAAGAGGAAAGAAATAAGTAAACATATCGCATATGTTATAGGGAGATTACTGCAGGGTTAGTTTCTGCTATGACATCTATCTCAGAGGGGAGGGGAAGAGGAAGGTGACTCACAAACGTCCCAATACGAAGTGGATTATTCCACCACTTCACTCCCCTGCATCTCACACGTCGATGGATTCTTTCTTCTCTCCTACGCAAATGCAGTGCGTGAGCCAGACCTCCGGGTGATGGCAGGGGCTTTCCTGGAGCACAACACTTGAAACCTCTACAACAGTGACACTAAGGGTTCATATTCTTATTTTGAGGAGCAAAGTGTTGTTAAGCAGGGAGGATTGGAGCTCTTGCCTTCAGGAGTCCCTCATTCTCACCCTATGGAGATGGGGAGACTCATGGTGCTATTGCAAACCGCATGGTGCACTGGTTGCAGGGGTGGCATCAAACTGGATTTGAAGCCACTGAGTCTGAAGGCTGGGGAGGGATTATTGACAAGGTCTTGTAATGACGGGACAAGGGGCAATGGGTTTAAACTGGAAAAGGGGAGACTGAAACTGGATGTTAGGCAGAAGTTGTTTCCAGTGAGGGTGGTGAGACACTGGCACAGGTTGCCCAGGGAGGTTGTGGCTGCTCCCTCCCTGGAGGTGTTCAAGGCCAGGTTGGATGAGGCCTTGAGTAACCTGTACTAGTGGGAGGTGTCCCTGCCTATGGCAGGGGGTTGGAACTAGATGATCCTTGAGGTCCCTTCCAACCTTATCATTCTATGATTCTAGGATTCTATGGTCAGCACTCAGCCCTGTGACCATCCTATGCTCCAGGTCTCCAAACTGCTCCTTCTCATCTGCCAGCCTGAGGTTTCCCTTCCTTATCCGCTGTCTGTATGATACATACTACTTTCTTTCCCAAAGCAGGACATGTTGGGGGAGGGAGTGGGGACAGTCAGTAAGGCATCTAAGCAGAAACCAGGCACTTTCCTGCTGGAACTGAAGGTCTGTTTGCCCCGAAGCATTGCCTACAAGAGAGCCTTTCTTGCTTGCTGAAAACAGTCATTCCAGTCAATTGGGGGGTTTCTAGAAAGCCTAATAAGGATATAATACAACGTACAGCCAACACATTGCAATGCTTGGAATGAGCTGTGCCCCCCTTTTAATGCAAAGATCTTCCCAGGAGACAATCCCATTGTTCCCAAGTGCAGCCCTGAGCTCTCTGATCCTCCCCTCTTTCTCCTCTGTCGTGAGGAGGACCAGAATCGACACAGAGGGGAGATCTGGTGCTCGCTGCTCAGTCCTTGCTGCATCAGGAATCAGTGTCATTTCAGTTCCTGCCTCCCCTGCTTCTGACCATTCGGTCTTGGCCTCCTCAACAGGCTTTCATCACCCAATTAGAAACAGAGCAACCTCCTGCTACTTAGTTATATTTGGCAAGGCGAGTGCACACACAGAAATAATCTATAGAGCTCTCCCTGGACCAGTGTGTGCTTCGGAGGAGAGGTTTGGCATCTTCTCCCCCAGCCATGTTCCCGTTCTGCAGTTAGCTGCCTCCTCTGGTCACTGACGGTCTGCAGCTTCTCAGCTTCTCTGCTCATTAAAAGCAGAAGCAACGCCCGCGCTCATGCTTGCAGCCTGGCTGCCTGTCGCTCTCATCCATTTGGAGCTACAGGAGAACTGATGTCACCCATGTCCTGCTGTGTTGTGGGAGAGCTCAGCTCTGGGATTCCTTACTGGTAAATGTGATGCATGTCCCATCAGGCAAGGTGATGGGATGTAGGATCTGCAAGGAAGAAAAGGAGCCAAGGTGATGTTTTCCGCACATTTGAGCTGCCCCTCACAAAAGACAACCCCAAGGCTGCTGTCTCACCATTTGGACATCATTGGTTTCTGAAGAGGTCTTCCAGCTGATGCCACAGGGCCAACAAGAGTTCCCAACTCATCTATTTACACCTTGATGGAGATGTGAGCAGCAGGACCTGTCCACTCCACAGCCGGATTTGACTTTTCATTGCTAAACCCAGGATGTGGTGATATCTCCAGTGAGGAGACATGCATGTGGAAGGTCAAGCAAGGGTGTGTGGTGAGGAAGTCCTACTTTGCAGTGTACTGTTGCTGTGGAACATGTCTGAGGTTGCCTGTGGTATCTTGCATCTTCCCCAAAATCTGATTTTATGTCTGGCCCAGCCGAAAGATGAAGACTCAGGCAAATCAGCATGGACTGAGAAAAGCCAACTGAGCTCTGCTCCTTCTCTCTTCAGTCCTTGGAATGAGTCTGATTTGGCCATACAAGCTGGGTGGTAAATGGCTGGAGAGCAGCCCTGAGGAAAAGGACCTGGGAGTCTGGGTTGATGAAAAGCTCAACGTGAGCCTGCAGTGTGAGTGCAGCCCAGACAGCAACTGTGTGCCGGGTTGCATCAAGAGCAGTGTGGGCAGCAGGGCAAGGGAGGGGATTCTGCCCCTTTGCTCTGCTCTCCTCAGACCCCACCTGGAGTACTGTGTGCAGTTCTGGAACCCTCAGCACAGGAAGGACATGGAACTGTTGCCGTGGGTCCAGAGGAGGGCCACAAAGATGCTCAGAGGGCTGCAGCAGCTCTGCTGAGAGGACAGACTGAGAGAGTTGGGGGTCTGCAGCCTGGAGAAGAGAAGGCTTCCAGGAGACCTTAGAGTAGCCTTCCAGTATCTGAAGGAGGTCTACAAGAAGGCTGGGGAGGGACTATTTACAAGGTCTTTTAATGACAGAGCAAGGGGCAATGGGTTTAAACTGGCAGAGGGGAGATTTAGACTGGATGTTAGGAGGAAGTTCTTTACAGTGAGGGTGGTGAGACACTGGCACAGGTTGCCCAGGGAGGTTGTGGCTGCTCCCTCCCTGGAGGTGTTCAAGGCCAGGTTGGATGAGGCCTTGAGTGATCTGTACTAGTGGGAGGTGTCCCTGCCTATGGCAGGGGGTTGGAACTAGATGATCCTTGAGGTCCCTTCCAACCTTACCATTCTATGGTTCTATGATTCTATATCCATCCCCAAAGTTCCAGACTCTGAGGGCCATTAGGCACCTGGGTCTTGGAGAGCTACCAATTGAATGCCTCTTGTATGTACTGAGGCTGGAGGAAGGCTAATGCTGTGGAGTGACAAGGGGGGTGATGGCACAGGCAGTGCCCCGCTCCAAGTCGTGCACTCCAGCAGTTACCCCATCACCAGTATTCCATCTTCCATCACACAACCTGGTTCTTCTGGGACCAGTCTTTTTTCATCGTTGCTTGGTGACAGGACAAGAAGTAATGGGCACAAACTTGAACACAGCAAGTCCCATCTAAACATTAGGAGGACCTTCCTTATATTGAGGATGGTGGAGCACTGGAACAGGCAACTCAGGGAGATGGTGAAGTCTCCATCTCTGGAGCTATTCAAAGCTAGCCTGGATGCTGTCCTGTGCAGCCTGCTCTAGGTGAACCTGGTCTGACATGGGCCTTGGGCAGGATGATATCCAGAGGTCCCTTCCAACCCCTATAATCCTGTGATTCTGTGATTCTCGAGGGCTCAGATGTTGCACTTGAAAAAGAGCTTTGGATTCTTGGTCATTAGGGAAGCAAAGTCATTCCCTGGTTCAGAGAGGGGACAAAAGTTGCACAGGTTTGTAAGGTGACGAACAAGAGGTCCTCACCACAGCGGGGCTGTCATAGGCTCAGCAAGAAAATGCTATCAGGGAGGTCACACAGGGGCCATGGTTCATTTTAATTTCATGGAATCACAGAATGGTTTGTGTTGGAAGGGACATTTAGAGGTCATCTAGTCCAGCACCCCAGCAGTCAACAGAGACTTCAATGGAGAAGCACAAGGAGACCTCTAAAATCTGCCTACTACCAAGATGAGGATTCCCCCAGTGTAATCCTCATCCAATGGTTCAATGCAAAGAAGGGGCGGGAAGGAGGCACAGTCTCCATCTTCATATTGAGTGCAAGGCTGAGCATGCTGGTTTGTATTGCATGGTTCTGGTTATTGAGGGGGAAAAAAAAAGAAAGTTCTGCTGCAGCAGCAATTATAAAATCATCTGGAGAAGGGAGGACATAAGGCTCCAGGGACCCTTCTTTCCTGAGGAGCTATGAGGAGGCAGGCAATAAAAAAAGCAGACCTGGGAATAACCCTTAATGAGTTGAAGCAGGTCATGGGGAACAGACCAGCTGCAACACTTGATGGGCACATAAACACAGAGCACCACAGGAGCCCCCAAAAGGCCTTCTTGGAGGGATTTTTGGAACTCAGGTGCTAAACTCTGCCTAAATCTACTACTAGGCACTAGGTAACATTTCTGGGTCTCATTCTTCACAAAGACTGGAATTTGTGGTGATCATATAATCATAGATTGGCTTGGGTTAGAAGGGACTTTTGAAGACCTTCTAGTCCACCCCCACTGCAGCCTGCAGGAACATCTGCAACCAGAGTAGGTTGCTCAAAGCCCCAAATGACATGGCCTACAATGGTTCCAAGGTTCTGTCACCTTCCTGAGCAACCTGACCAACCTCAGGGTAAGCCATTTCTTTCTCCTCTCTTGCCTGAATCTCTCCAATTAAGATACCAATCCTTGTCCCGTTGAAACAGGTCCTGCACAAAAGTCTGTCACCAGCATTCTTCTTGGCCCCTTTAAGTACTGAAAAAGTCTCCCTGGAGCCTTCTCTTCTCCAGGCTGAACAACCCCAACTCTCTCAGCCTGGCTTCACAGCAGAGGGGCTACAGCCCTGGCATCACTGCTGTGGCCTCCTCTGGCCCTGCTACAACAGGTCCATGTCTTTCCTGTGCTGAGGACTCCAGAGCTGACCCAGCACTGCAGGTGGGGTCTCAGCAGAGAGGAGCAGAGGTGCAGAATCCACTCCCTCCCCCTGCTCCCTTTGCTGCTGCGCACAGGTGGATGTGCACTATCTATCTATTGCAAGTAGTTTTCAACCTGTTGATGATTTCAACCCAATTTGGAAGGTGAGTAAAACTCTCCAAAAAGAATTTGGCTTCTGTAAATTTTGTGGAAATGGTTGCAGCAGAGAGATCTTATTTCTGGCCTGGGTGAGAGAAAGGTTCAGCCCTTAGGAGACACCAGAGAGTCCACATTGCTATTGCTCAGGGCAGCTGGGCTCTTGTCAACTCTTGTCCCTTCCAGACCCACCTGACAGGGACAGCAGTGAGAGGGTAGGACAGGAGGAGGGAATGGTGGCCTTGCATGCTAATGAAGTTGGGTAACAATAATAGTTCTATTTCTAAGCACCCCCACCCCAGTCAAATCGCTTGAGGCCCTACACAACAACCACAAAAACAATTGCTCATTAATTAAAACCACACCAACCTCCCCAAGATTGCAAACAGATGGATAAACATATCATATGATACAATAACTCAGGAACTGGGAATGGGAAAGAGACCACCTGTACCAGTCTGCTCTGGTGGGCAGAGGTTTAGCCTGTGCCTCTCTGCACTCTCAGTTCACAGCACTCACCATTACCCCAGAAAACATCAGGAACTCTCTACTACAAGGTGTAATGCATCCCAAGAAAGAAACAAGAGGGCATTACTCATGGCCTAATGCCCTGCAGTAGCCTCAAAATGCCCAGATCACAGAATCACAGAAGCACCTAGGTTGGTAAAGCCTCTCAGCCTCACCAAATCCAACCTGGAACCCTACTCTACAATATTCACCTTCAACCATATCCCCAAGCACCACATCCAAACCGCCCTTAAACACATCCAGGCTGGGGGACTCCACCACATCCCTGGGCACATCCAGGCTGAGGGACTCCACCACATCCCTGGGCAGCTCATTCCAGCCCCTGACCACTCTCTCTGTGAAAAACTTTTTCTTAATGTCCAATCTAAACCTCCCCAGTCTCTGCTTGAGGCCATTCCCCCTTATTCTCTCTCCAGTTAACTGTGAGATGATCTTGGAGATAACAGTATCAGTTCCCCTCATATTAAAGAGCAAAACCTTAGTCCTTCCAGTCTAAGCTGGAGTGGACAGAAGTGCCCCTGCTTCATGTCTGAGGAGCAACACAAATTTCCTAATCCCAGATGGATTCCCTCAGGCTGGCACTGTCCACTCCACCCTGGAGCCTCTCTGCAGCTTCAGAGGAATGAGGTCTACAGGTGAGCTGTGAATTGTGGAGTCTGCCTGGTCCTGTAAATGCCTGCAGCTTGGGGCTGAGAGAGAGAAAATACAGCACAACACGTGGACTTAACAAGTCCCTCCCCAGCCTTTCAGTGCCGCATGTGGTTTTCATCTGAGCATCTCCAGGCAGTCACAAGCACAAGGCTTTACCTCCAGATCACCTCCACTAAACAAGGAAACCTCCACTAAACCCAGAAATCGCCAAGCCAGGCTTGGCAGTTTGTGATTTAATCAGCGAGGCACAAAAGTGACTTGAACAATTCCATCTTCCCCCAATATCCATGGGTTTGACCTCTCCCCCTCGAGCCTGACGCCCCATGCCAACTGGGACTGAGCTTTCCTCCTGCCTTACTTCACCACACCTTTTCCACATTGCAGACCTTATTTCAGAAAATGTTCCTGCAGCTCTCTCCTGGGGGACCTGCGAGCAGCTGCCAATGTTTTCGGAAAGGTGAGGGAGGGCTGAGCTGACGCTCCTGACTCACCGAGTCAGCTGGCAGCTCTCCTCAGCCAGCTGGAGGGTGGGAACAGCTCCCTGAAGGATGGGGACAGAGGGTGTGGGGCTGAGCATCACCCAGAGAGCAGCCACATCTGGGGAGGAGGCTGCAGGGGCTGCCAGCTCACGCACGATTCTCCTCGCAGTGCCAGGCGTGGAGAGGTGGTGCATGCTGACCACATGTCTCTGGGAAGGCACCTCCTTGGCAGAGGGCAAGGAAAGCCCTCTAACTCCATGTTTCCCACAGGGATGCAGCCTGGTTGAGGTTTTAGATTAGGGCAGTTTGACAGGTCCCTTTGGCTCAACTTGGCCAGCTGTGAGATTTATCACCCTGAGGTACCCAAGAAGCTGGTAGCAGGTGAGCCAAGCACAGACCCCATCATCACAGGCCACAAACACACCTCTTGGAGCACAAACTGGGGACAATTTAGCCCTGGTTTATGCTGCATAAATTTAGATCTTTGTTTCTCTGTGGTTTGTTCAGGTCTCCACACTTCCATATTAGTATGTATTGCTGAACAAATCATAGAATCATAGAATCATAGAATGGTAAGGTTGGAAGGGACCTCAAGGATCAGCTAGTTCCAACCCCCTGCCATAGGCAGGGACACCTCCCACTAGTACAGGTTACTCAAGGCCTCCTCCAACCTGGCCTTGAACACCTCCAGGAAATTAACTTTATGAGTTGTTGAGAGAAATTAGAAAAGGCATCACCTTGGGCATCTGTGTGCTTACATCTTGTAGGAAAAATCTGAAAGATAATTAATGATTAGTTTGCTGGGGGAAGACTTTGTTTGCCTGGCCTCCCATAATGGTTTGGCAATGGAAAGGGCAGGTGTTCTTGTCCTGCACCACTGCACAGGGCAACCTTGTCCCCATCATCACTTATCACTCGGGCTCCACGTGAGTCAACAGCCCACAGACAGAGCTCACACCAGTGGGGGCATTTCAGGATGCTCCACACCGAGCAACACTTTTTGCCCCACAGCAGGGGCACCTGGGAAACTCTTCATCTAGTAAAGCTCCTGTTATTGTGATTGGCCTTGCTTTCACCTGGATCCTTATGAGAATATATCACATGCTTTGCCTAGGGACAGGAATTGCTCTTCTAATCAAGCATACGTATCCCTGTCTATGAATTCTGACCCATTATGCCACATACTTACAAATGTAGGTGCTCCCTCATTGACCAACACAGAGCTGGCTTGGTAATCCCTAGATGCCATGAGGTAAAGTGCCCCATGCTCTGCAGAGGAGCACAGCCCTTGGCACACATCTTTCTTCACAGAGCTACATCTTTTTTCTCCATGGACCTCCCTTTTAGAGGGATCCTGGGAGACGAGTAGACCTGGACTGTGGGAGGGCTGAGACGAGTTACACAAGCTGATGAGCAGCCCAACTCATGGACCTGGCAGGGATAGAAGCCTAAATAGCAGAGGTCAGAGTCTGGCCCAGGGTTATTAATTCTTGTTGCTCTGATGACATATGCGGCACTGTGTGGCCACAGCACAGCTGGGGAGCTGCTGTCTTATCAGCTCTCACTCCTGGAAGGCTTCTCCAGCTCTTCTCCTCAAAGGATGACTTTCTGACCCAGGACAAAGCTTCATGCAACCACTGAGGAGCCAGTGGCCTATCTCAGGGCTGGATTCATCCCCTCAGGAAATTACTGTGGGCCCTTGACTGATCTCCAGTGGACCCATCCAAAAAAAGAGTAATACAGCTTTTCTGCAGACAACTCTATCTTTGCTACATACCAATCCCATGACAAACCAGTTGGCACGAGAGCACAAGCACGAAAGCAATTTGGCTTCCCCCCTTCTTATGTTGACAGCTTTAAAGCCGCTCTCTTTAAACTCACCTCCCGTAGGTGGTTCAGCAGCAGAGCCAAAGGCTGTGATTACACTTCCAGAATGTTTGTTAGCTGCAGGTCCCCAGGCACTGAGTTCTGGAAAATATTTTTCAAGCGATGTCCTCAGGGTCAGAGGCAGGTTCTCTGACTTGTTCCTGGCTGACTTCACACTGCAGTATGCATGCCGCAGCAAATGTGTTTTTTTAGGACTCGCAGGCAGATAGACAGATCTGATCCTCTCCCCGGGTTCCTGTCCACTCTGATCCCATCCCACAGCATCTCTTCATGCTGCAGTGTGGTGGCTCCTTGCACGAACATCTGAGAACAAAGCAATCAGAGAGGCACTGCGGGCCCATCAGATAAGGCAGCCACATCTTTCTGAACTTCACGACTAAGGAAGGTCTGACCCTGCTCTGCTGGTGATCACACCACGCACTGCAGGAGGAGCTGATCAGCAGGGTCACAGCACTGCCAGCAAAGGCAAAACGTCCTGTGAAGTGTGTGGCAGCTAATAGAGAGGAACTTTAGTTGCATCAAGTGAGAAAGAGGATGAAACACCTTTCTGGTAGCCTGCCAACACTGAGCCTGTGTAACTGGCCCAGGCCATCCATCTGCTTAGACTTCATAATCTCAAAGGTCTTTTGCAACTGAAACAATTCTTCGATTCTATTTCCTTACACAAGAGAACCTCCAGCAAAACAGACTCAAAGTATGGGTGGAGAGGGCATCCTGAAGCACACAGCTTTTCTCCAGTTAGTTGCAAATACCCATGAAAACAATTTGGACCTCAGTCTCATGCCATTTGGGGTCTAACCATCACCACTCTAATCAGAGTTTTCTCTGGAGACCACCTCTGCTCTTGAGGGAGATGTGGGAACCCAGTTCAGGCTCCAAACAAGACTGATCTGGATTGGCTTATCCTGTCGTTGAAGCTGGGTGTTTGTGTGCCTTTAGGGCATCATTATATTCCTGTCAAACTCAATCACTGAAGTTAAAACTGTGCTTTAGAACTGAAACTTTGGAATCCCACTTAAAGGAAAAAAAAAAAACCAAAACAAAACCAACCCACAAACCTACCAAAAAACAAATAAACAAACAAAACCCTTAACCACAACAACAACAAAAAATGAACAAACAAAAAACAAAAACCAACCAAACAAAAAGACACCCAAGGGATTGTTTACCTTAGAAAGGAGGAAAAGAGGTGAGGACATGGCAGAGTAGTAAGCAACTAAGCAGAGACAGAGGTCTGCTCCTGCAGGGACAAGGGGCTGCACTGTGACGTTTAAAGGTGGCACGCTCAAGACCAGCAAAAAGAAACACTTTCCCACCTAGTGTTTGCAACTAAACTATTGAATTCCCAGCCTTGAAGCTAAACAGTGTCTAACTTTACACACACCACCCAACAAGCCTCAGTGCTACCTCCCAAGTCTTAAGTCATTGGTGACGCTGGAGAAGGGAATGAGAAAAAGGAAACAGGCTGACATATCCAACCTGCTGAAATCACAGTCAGAAGTGGTTTAGCTAAGAAGCCAGCTTAAAGGAGAAGAAGGCTGAGGAAGCACTGGTCAGAAGGGCTTGTAGGGTGAGAGGCAATGGTATAAAACTGGACCAAGGTACATTTAGGTTGGACATAAGGAGGAAGATCTTTACAATGAGAGTGGTAGAATACTAGAACAGGCTGTCCAGGGACATAGTTGACACCCTGTGCCTGGAGACATTCAAAATCAGACTTGAAGGGGCCCTGGCCAGCCTGCTCTAGTTGGAGTAGGGGCTCATTGCAGGAAGGTTGGACAAGATGACCTTTGAGGGTCTCTTCTAACCACATGCAATCTGTGAATCTGTGAGAACAGCTTTGCTTGAGCTGCGCATTGTTCTGGTGGCTACAATAGTTGTTCACCTTGGTTGGATGTGCCTAATGCAGATCCACCTATTTCTTGCAATGGATTTAGGGCCAAATACCAGTTGATGGAGCACCTGTGCCATCTGAATTACTTCCACTCAAACATTAGTGCAAGGAACCTAAGATGAAAGGTAACATCTAGTGGAATAAAATGGTGGTCACATAGTTGTGGCTTTTTGGGACCAAGTCTCTTGACTTCCTTTTTGAAGCACTGAGACCCATCTACAGAAAAACCCAATGTCCCATTTCTCTCCTCTTCCAGTTCCTGATCAAATGGATTATACTTCTTTGCTACTTTTTTAACTGTGTCAATTCTGTTCACATGGTTGCACAGAGGGGAGCAGAAACTTCTTACCAAACTCAGAATTTCCTTCAGCTAGAATCACAGAATGCATTAGGTTGGAAACGACCCTCAAAGATCATCTTGTACAATGCCCCTGCAGTGAGGACATCTCCAACCAGATCAGGTTGCTCAGAGCCCCAGCAAGTTTGAGCCTGTCTCAGGGCTCAGGCCTCCACCACATCCCTGGGTAACCTGTTACAGTATTTGACTACTCTTGTTGTGAAAAAGTCCCTTGTTATGTCAAACCTAAATCTACCCTGCTCTACTTTAAAATTATTGCCCCTGTGACATAGGAAGATGTTTATTCTGCATTCTGCAGCCTGATCCTACCAAAACCAGGTCTTTGACTGTCTAGAGACAGTTGGACTCAATAATTTTAGTGGTCTTTTCCAATCAAAACAGTTCTGTGATCTGTGATTCTATATCAAAGATGTGGCATTGCTCTCTGTATGAAATTAGCTCTGAGCAGAACTTGTGCGCTGACATGTCACATGCAGTGCCAGCACAAAAAGGAAATAGCTGGAAGTGGAAAAGTTATTGAGACTATAACTAGAGTGCCCAAAGTTAAAGGCAGAGGCAAACCCTGCCAGGCAAGGTTGCTTTCCTGCCCTACAGGCACTCTGACCCTACTGCCACAAGTTGCACATGATTGGTTCCCAGCAACTGGGTGGGAGGGAGAATCATAGAATCATAGAATGGTAAGGTTGGAAAAGACCTCAAGGATCATCCACTTCCAAGCCCATGCCATAGGGAGGGACACCTCCCACTAGCACAGGTCACTCAAGGCCTCATCCAACCTGGCCTTGAACACCTCCAGGGAGGGAGCAGCCACAACCTCCCTGCGAGGAAAGGAAGGGGATCTCCCAAGAGCCTCAGACACCTGGGGTTGATCTCTGCATATGTATGCATGCCTCATCTCCATGACTGAGACAACACACACAGAGGACTTTTTGTAGGTAAACTGTGGTCTTCCAAAGATGCTAAGCTGCATTGTGGCCAAGAGGGACAATGGAAACCTGGGGTGCATTGAGAAGAGTGTGTCCAGCAGATTGAGGGAGGTTCTCCTCCATCTCTACTCTGCCCTGGTGGGACCTAATCTTTGGGTACTGTGTTCAGTTTTGGGCTCCCCAGTTTAAGAGTGACAGGGATCTGCTGGAGAGAATCCAGCAAAGGGCTATGAGGGTGCTGAGGGGACTGGAGCACTGCCTGGTGAGGAGAGGCTGAGGGATCTGGGGCTGCTTAATCCGGAGAAGACTGAGAGAGGATTTAAGAAACTTTTCTAAACACCTGAGGGCTTGGGGTGCGGAGGTGGGGGGGGGGCAGTCTCTGCTCACTTGCTCCCTGTGATAGGACAAGGAGCAATGGATGGAAGCTGCAGCACAGGAGGTTTCAACTCAACACAAGGGGGGAACTTCTTTTCTGTAAGGGTCCCAGAGCACTGGCACAGGCTGCCCAGAAGTTGTGGAGTCTCCTTCTCTGGAGACTTTCAAGACCTTTCTGGATGCATTCCTGTGTGACCTGATCTAGATTGTATGGTCCTGCTCTGTCAGGGAGTTGGTCTGGATGATCTCTTTGGGTCTCTTCCAACCCCTAACATCCTGTGATCCTGTGATCCTGTGATCAACATGCAGTACACCATACTCTCTTTATTCCTTCCTCACTTATTTTCTGCCTGTTTACTGAACTAAGCAGCTCCATAAAGAGCTTGGACTGTTACCTTCTTGTCAGGGAATCCAACAATCTGGTAGCTTGTAACAGCTTGGAGTTCTCCATCTCCATCCTTCAGCCCACCAGCACACAAAAAAATCCATCCAGCCTCTCCAGGAGCTCCACGTGAGCATTTCCATGTTACTGTAACTTGTATTCAGAAAGTTGGTTTGGTTTGTTTTGTTTGTGTGCTGGGTTTTTGGTTTGGGTTTATGGTTTGTTTGGGGGGGGTTTTTTGTTTGTTTGTTTGTTTGTTGTTTGTTCACGAACTTTCCTCTGGAGTCCTTTTCTTAAACACAGATTGCTTGTAATATTCTTGACGTTTATTCATTGCATTGCTAATAACTATTAGTATCCAAGAGGTCAGATGAAGAGCCTGGCAGGTTTCTAGCCACAATTACCCTGCTTTGTTTTACTTAACTTGTCAAAGAGCTGGTCTAGGGGGTTAGGTTTGTTCTGCTGAAAGAAAGCTTTATGGCATGTTTCAGGGCTGACATTATGACACTAGTAGACCAGACAATCTGTCGTTGGAAAGAATTTCTGCAAATCCCCAAAGTTTTTCTGCATTTCTATGCTGTCATCTAAAAAGCAGCATCTGCTCTGTAAGGCTGCCAAGAGGAGGTCATATTTTTATTTTTACCAATAAAAGGAAAGGACAAGCCTGTCGTTCAGGCACTGGCCGAGCCTTCGGGTGGCCTGGGGTTCACTTCCCACTTCAGCTGTGACTTTGGGCTCTGGTCCCAGTGGCTCTGGGTACCTTTCCTGCTTGAAAAGCAAGGCAGGGCTTCCCTTCTGCCCTTTGGAGTCATGTCATTTTCTAGGTTGATTTCCAGGCAGGAGGTATCTTACTCATCATATGCATAGATAAAGAGGATGAAAATCGTCCAGCACTACAGACGACACTTTTGGTCCCTGCGTCTCACTGCTCTTCATTTTACCCCTCTCCCTCTGCCTCCCATACATCTACCATTACCTGTAATAGAACTTCAGCACCTCTTTAATTTTTGCAGTCACAGAATCCCAGCATGGTAGGGGTTAGATGGAACCTCTGGAGCTCATCTATGGTAGGGATTAGATGGGGCCTCTTGAGCTCATCTATGGTAAGGGTCAGATGTGACCTCTGGAGCTCATCTATGGTAGGAGTCAGATGTGACCTCTGGAGCTCATCTATGGTAGGGGTCAGATGTGACCTCTGGAGCTCATCTATGGTAGGGGTCATATGTGACCTCTGGAGCTCATCTATGGTAGGGGTTAGATGGGGCCTCTCAAGCTCATCTATGGCAAGGGTTAGATGGGACCTCTGGAGCTCATCTATGGTAGGGGTTAGATGGGACCTTTGAAGCTCACCTATGGTAGGAGTCAGATGTGACCTCTGGAGCTCATCTATGGTAGGGGTTAGATAGGACCTCTGGAGCTCATCTAGTCTGCCAACCCTCACTGCTAAAACAGGATCACCTTCACCAGGTTGTCCATGATCACAGTGACCAGTTTTGGAATCTCTCCAGAGAAGAAGAATCCACAACCTCTCTGGGAGGACTCTTCCAGTGCTCCACCACCCTCATAGTGAAGAAGTTTTTCTCCATGTTTAGGCAGAACTTCTATATTCCAGTTTGCACCCATTGCCCCTTGTCTTGTCACTAGGCACCACTGGAAAGATCCTCTTGTCCCCCACCCTTTAGAAATTGATCATCACTGAGAAGATGCCTTCTCAGGCTAAACAACCTGAGTTTTCTCAGGTTTTCCTCATCACAGAGTTGCTGCATGCCACTTGGTGTCTTTATACCCTCAACTACATCCTCTCCAGTAGTTCCCTGTCTCTCTTGAACTGGAGAGTCCATAACTGGACTCGGTAGTCCAACCATGGCCTCATTAGGCCCATAGAGGAAGGGGAGAAGAACCTCTCTTGACCTGCTGGTTACACTCTACTTAATACACCCAATGTATGCCTTCCTCCTAAATGAGGTTTTTCCCCTTGGTTTGGCCTTGCCACAGCTCTGAAAACAAACAGCTCACACTAAAAAACGTTTCTAAGGGAGGCTTCTCTTCATGCCATCTTTGCTAATGGCATCTCTGTTGGAAACTGTCAGTTGAATGCTGTTTGACACATCCCTGGCTGTCACACACGGAGGAGAGCCAGAAAAACGGAAACCTTCTTTCCAAAGGGGATGAAATTTCAATGGAAGTGTCAGTTTTTAACTTAAGTCTTCTCAAATATTACATTCACAAAAAAGAATTCACCAACAGCTGCACTTCTGAGAGACCAAGGGACTGATTACATCTGTCATGTGGATAATATATTGCCCTTTGAACGGTAGGTGTGTATCCCAACCTCAACACGACCAATGAAGTGACTTGAAAGGTGGTGGTGGGTGGGTGGCAGTGGTGGTGGGTTGGAAGTCAGGGGAGAGCCTGGGGTCTAGCCTAGGTCGGGTGCTTTCAATAAATCTCCTGTGCTTCACGAAAGGATGCCTTAAAGCCCTTTGACAGCTTCAGCATTTTAACACCTATTTCTGGTTGTGCAATCGGCCACTATTTGTAAACAGGTTCAGCAAATGGTAGGAGTGAGTTGCATTCAGATTTTAAACAGAAAACGCAGCACTTCAAATGCAAATAGGAGACATCCTGTCTACAAGGACATTTAGCCAATTGCTTGATGCATGTGGTTTCAAAGATGGTTGACTTCCATCCAAAAGACACAGATGGGATGACTTAGACAAAAACAGCTTTTAATTTACCACTTATGTCGCGTTCTTTACTTTACCTGCTGCTATTAGAGCAATAAGGGTGTAAACACAGACCTAGAAAGAACAGTCCTGGTTTTGAGTTCCAGGTTAGATGCATGAAGGAACTGTCCTTAAAATGGCCCTTCTACACTGAAATGCCAGTTTGCAGAGTCAGAAGTCAAATGGAGCAGACCAGGTCCCCTGTGAAATGGGAAGATCTTTATCTAATGTAAAACACAGTTCAAAGGTTCAGTACTTCAGCATCTAGGGACAGAGCTGTAGCTGAAATACTCGGCAGGATTCTGTGGGATATCCTCCTTCTGTTTTATTCCCTCAAAACAGTGGCACAGCTCTCTTGCAAAACCTATTAAGAAACACGGGGAAGTTTCACACCATTTAAGTGTTCAGCCAGATGGGTAATGCATCCTCAAGATATCCCGATACTTTGAGGGGTGATCCAAAGTCTGCTCGGCACCGTGGAAAGGAGGCTCACAGAAACTTCCATGAACTCTGTGCTAAGCCCAGCAGGCATCTACTGGAAAGGGCAAGGAAAAAGGCAGTTTATTCAGTTGCACCAAAACAGACAAAACAGAACGTATCAGAGACCAGTCCACATGTCTGCAAGGGGTATAAGTTTCCATTGACCTCTGTGCCTCGGGGACATGAAATAATTGTGATGCTCGTGTGCCAAAAAGCCCTGTGTAAATATTGCTCATCGCTAAACAAAACAAAAGGTTGTTTGACCAAATCAGATGTGACAAAAAAAAAAAAAAAAAAAAAAAAAAAGAACACCACAAGGAAGTAAACATGTGAAGTCCACATTTTCTGAGGGACTCTGAATAATGTCCTAAATGAATGTTTTGGAGCTCACTTTTGTGCAGGTGCTAGGAAGTTTTCTACTCGGAATGCCTGGAATATTTTCTCCACTACAGGGAAATTAATAAACGCTCCTATGCTTGAGTCTTTTGTGCCAACACTAACCATTAACTTTTGGCTCCAAGCCATGGCTGTCTACTTTGCAGTGGATTCTGCCACCACGGGAAAGGTCATTATGGGCCTGTACTTTCTTCTGCTTAGCTGTGTTCCAAAATAATTAACAGGAGTTGTTCAGCAGATGGTTCCTTTTCTGTCAGCAAGTACCTACAGTTTAATGGGTCGTGCTGGATTCCTCGCGGAGAGTGGGTGAGGCTGGAAAGAAAATTAAAACTGCATGAGCTTTGATCCACCCACTTGTAATTAGTTCTTAAGGTTTTACATAATAGAAAATATAAAGGAGGTGGGAGAGGGGAAATGAAGTCATTATAAACCGAGAGATCAGCAGCAGCCATGTAGAGCTATGATTATGTTACTCAATGACGTCTCATCACTGTGCAGCCATGGAGTTGTAATTGTTTCAGCTGGGGATTTGAAGATTTACTAATTGTATGTTTTTCAGTGTCCTAGTCTGGAGATTCAGCAGGAAACCACAAAAAAATATAGGAGATGCCTGTGTTTGTAAACTGACAGTGATGATTCCCTTGTGGCCTCACAGCAGCCAGAGGCCTGAGCAAGAGAGGATGAACAAGCAGCCACACTCTTTGCTGTAAAAAAAAGTACCCTTGCCCCAGGAGTTTACACTGTCAGCAAAGACTGGTCAGGAACTGGGATTGTTAAACTTCATTTCCAAAAGGAAAACCAAAACTCACATTAAGAATTTAAGGGCTGCCTCTTCAAAAAGCCCCAAACAGTTTCCATTCCCTTACAAGCGCTGGGGTTTAGCAGCTGCAAACTTTCACCTCCATGTCACCTGAGCTCAGCTGTGTGGTCCAGACTCCCTTTGCTTCAACAAGAAGAAGGTCTGAGTTATCCCACAGAGACTGGTCCTCTCTATCTCCTCCGGCTGCAGAAGAAAGTCTCTGTACAAGACATCACACTGGTAGGGACATTCCAGTTTCCATGGAAAAATACTAAAAATTAGCTCATCCCAATTATTACTGTTGGCATTTCTCCTGTCCTTAGCTCCACTGTCACAGGACATAGGAGTGTCCAATGTGGCAGGCTGAACATGAACCAGCAGTGTGCCCAGGTGGGCAGGAGAGCCAATGGCATCCTGGCCTGGATCAGGAACACTGTGGCCAGCAGGACAAGGGAGGTTATGCTGCCCCTGTACTCATCACTGGTCAGGACACACCTTGAGTCCTGTGTCTAGTTCTGGGCCCCTCAATTCAAGAGAGATGTTGAGGTGCTGGAACATGTCCAGAGAAGGGTAACAAAACTGGTGAGGGGCCTGGAGCACAGCCCTGTGGGGAGAGGCTGAGGGATCTGGGGGTGTGCAACCTGCAGAAGAGGAGACTCAGGGCAGACCTCATTGCTGCCTGCAACTACCTGAAAGCAGGTTGCAGCCAGGGAGATTGGTCTCTTCTGCCAGGCACCCAGTGACAGAACAAGAGGACACAATCTCAAACTGCACCAGGGCAGGTCTAGGCTGGATGTTAGGAGGAAGTTCTTGACAGAGAGAGTGATTGGCATTGGAATGGGCTGCCCAGGGAGGTGGTGGAGTCGTCGTCCCTGGCGGTGTTCAAGCAAAGCCTGGATGGGGCACTTAGTGCCATGGTCTGGTTGATTGGCTGGGGCTGGGTGATAGGTTGGGCTGGATGAGCTTGGAGGTCTCTTCCAACCTGCTTGATTCTATGATCACTCAACTTCCATGCATTTTCCCCTCACAGTGTTGCAAAAGAGTTTCTAAAGGATGTTGGCCAAGGTGTCTATCAGCAACCTATGCTCAGGGGTTTTGGTTGCTTCACCCAAGCATGGGCAAGAGCATAAAATCCAGCGCACACATGCAGCAAAGGCAAACATCAGGGATCTGCGCAGAGCTTCTTGATACCGAATGGGAAGTGACACGTGGCATGAGAATAGGACAAGGCACACAATGAACTGGTACAAATGAAATGAAGAACCACAGAATCCTTGAATGCACTAGGTCAGAAGGGACCTTTAAAGGTCATTTAGTCCAACCATCTAGGAAGTGCACTGGTGAAAGCTGCATGAGGGGGCAGATACCTTTGCAGGAGCTTTCTCAGTGGGCAGCAGTGGTTGCAATAGATAAGACATTGCAGTAACCTTGTGAGAGGAAAAACTTGAGCAAAGTTGCAGCTCTGCTGATGGACAGAAGAAAATCACATCTTCAAGGTGTGCTGCAGAAATCACAAGTATTAGACGGGCTTGTAGATATAGGTGCTCCAGAACTGCAATGTGAGGAATGAGCACTACATGAAGTGAAGAGGTGAGGTATCAGAGAACCTGAACAAGCTGCTTGGAGAGTATATGGAATCTCCATCTCTGGAGGTATTCAAAACTCTCCTGGACAGGTTCCTCAGTAATTTGCTGTGGGTGATCCTCCTCTAGCAGAAGCGTTGGACTGGAAGACCTTCAGAGGTGCCTTCCGACCTCTACCATTCTGTGATTCTGTGAGGTGAGAAGCACTGCCCCAAGGTAAGGGGTGAGATACAGAACTGATACGGGACAGGGGCACAAGACACCACCATGAGCACTGTTGTGAAAGGAGGACATCAGGGCAGTGCTGATGGTGGGCTTGGAGTGGGGTTCTTAGACGATCTGACAACCCAGTCCATGACTAAGCCTCAGACATGGCTCCCATTGATGATCAGAGAACGAGACCAGCAGCAAGCCGTTCTGGGAAAGCTGTGGTCTTAAAGATGATGTGATCTGTTCACATGTGATCTGTTCACACATGATCTGTTCATACATGAGCTGTTCACACATGGTCTGTTCACACATGATCTGTTCACACGGACTGCAGCGTGAACATGGAAATACTTCGTAGCTGCCCAAATGGGGTAGTAATGGGGCTGTGACTGCAGGGAACTGAGGAAATCAAGAGGGACATTTGGGATCTTTGCAGTGAGGATCTAGTTAGCTAATGAACATGGTTTTTCACATTGTCCTCTGTAACTCCAATTTGAAGACAATTGTCTTCTTTTGTTTCTGGGAGAGGAAAAAAATAAATGTTCCTTAGGGAGCTGTTGTACTGGTAAAAAAAAAAATACAACAAATAAAAAGGGTTTTTACTGAAAAAGTAAAATTAATTTAACTCTTGTGTTCATGAGTTTAGGAAAGAGGATATTGAGAATGATGCTGGAGGTCGTGGATTCTGAGTGTGTCCTGATCTCTCCATACTTGCTAGGAACTGTTACCTCCATTACTTTCTCATTCTAACGCACACCAGCTGTTTCTTCTCAGAAGCAGGTGAATGTTCAAGCACAATGTTCAAACAGCATGTCAGGTCCTTCAGCAGTGTCCCTTGCCACCCATGAACCCAGATTCCCTAATGCTCAGGCCACAAACCTCTTTGTAGCTCGAAGGGATGAGCCATCAGCTTCCATATGGAGTCAAAGCCACTAGAGGGAGTCGAGGTGTTTGCATGGTTCACACATCCATTCATCTCTTTCTCACTCTGGAGAAGAATAGGAACAGAAAGGGAGGAAAAGACGCAGGGAAATGCTCAGGACATTGCTCAACTCCCACTGGTGTACACTGCAGTAGCTCCACTGACTTCAGTGTTTCCAGTGAGTAGGACTGCTCTAGGTTTCCAACCCTGTAACTCAGCAGAAAGTGATCTGTTTGAGTCCTAGTAGCATTCATGTATGTCAGGATCCCCCAGGAGAAGCAAGGGGGAAATGAGAGTACAAAAACTGTTGGGCAGTGGAGATGATGGAAGCAGCATGCATACCCTGCAGCCTGGAGGAATCATGTTAGTTTGGTTTAGAGTGGAGAAGGCTGAAGTATGAAACAGGGCAATGGACTTGTAAAGAAAAGACTGGTTTAGAAGCATCTTGTTCTCTATGCTCAGTATGTGAGGATGGGATGATGGTTCATATTCTCCATCCCAGGGTCCAGAAAGGTTCCTTCTTGCATCACTGCAACAAGCTGAGGTGGAAAACTTCTCAAGATCCTGCAGCCCTGTGCCCGTGTGAGCTGTTGCACTGTGCACCAAACCCTCAAGGCAAGGAAGCAGGCAGCAAAGGTGAGGATGTGTAGTTGTCTCTGATGGTCCATCCCTACAGCTAGCCCTTAAGTATTACTTTAAGTATTACCTTTTGGAAAGAGCACTGTGGTTAGTGAAGAGGAAAGAATGTCACTTCACATCTTCCTGGTGACTCTGGTGGTTTGGCCCTAGCTGGGGATTAGATGCCCACCAAAGCTGCTCTGTCACTGGCCAGGGGAAGAGAGAAAATTCAACCAAAGACCCATGAGGTAAGATAAAAGTAATTTAATAGGTTGCAAAGCCAAAGCAAAGGCCACACATGGAAGCAAGAGCAAACAAAGATGCTATTCTCAACTTGCACCAAGCCAGATGATGTTGGGTCACTAATGGGAAGCAAGGCTCCAACACAAGGCTTTGGTGGCCACTCCAAGGGACAGACGTCCTCAATAAATGCTCCCCACACTTTGCTCTTTCCCTTAACTTTAGTATCTGACATGACATCACATGGTATGGAATAGTCCTTTGGGCAGTCTGTGTCAACTGGCCCACCTGTGTCCCTTCCCAAGATCTTTCCCATCTCTCAGCATAGTCTTAGGATGAGGGAATGTTGGAACAGCACAACCTTGGTTCTTGGCTCAGCAGCAGCCAGAACACTGGTGCCTTATCAACACCCAGCTACAGCACTGCAAAACACAGCACTACAAAAGATGCTCTAGGGAGAACTAACAACTCCATTTCAGCCAAGCCCAATAGAATCTCCACCCCTTATTCCACCATCTCACTCGATTCTCATACTGAAATCCCTTCTTGCTAACACTCATGACTTCAACTACATGCTTAAACCATCTCAATACCCAAGACACAGATTTATACATTCTGATCAACTGTTATCCNAGGGAGCAGCCACAACCTCCCTGGGCAACCTGTTCCAGTGTCTCAGTACCCTCACTGTAAAGAACTTCCTCCTAACATCCAGTCTAAATCTCCCCTCTGCCAGTTTAAACCCATTGCCCCTTGTCCTGTCATTGCAGGACCTTGTAAATAATCCTTCCCCAGCCTTCCTGAAGGCCCCCTTCAGATACTGGAAGGCTACTATCAGGTCCCCTCGAAGCCTTCTCTTCTCCAGGCTGAAGAGCCCCAACTCTCTCAGCCTGTCCTCATAGCAGAGCTGCTCCAGCCCTCTGATCATCTTTGTGGTCTCCTCTGGACCTGCTCCAACACTTCCATGTCCTTCCTGTGCTGAGGGCTCCAGAACTGCACACAGTACTCCAGGTGGAGTCCTTTAACAGAGAGATGTCACTTTTCCATTCCATGGGCTTCTTCCACTCTTCCAGATGTTTCTTGGACCAGGCCATCTGTACTGTTCAGGACAAGAGAAGCAGGATATGCTACTGCTGGGCACCAACATCAGCTTGGTTTCAGTCACTGTTGCATTCTTATTCCTTGCAAAACTCACTCTTCATTAGTTCAGATCACTTCCTGCAACGTAGATCTTACACCCCAGGTTACTTTTCAGCAAGGTTGAACCTCTCTGAGGTACACACCCAGACTCCCCATCTTTCCTCATTACCCATCAAGTACACCCAGGTCTTTGAGGAAAGACAATCCCATGAATGAGTTTGCCTTTTCCCATGGGAGAACAACCCTCCTCACACAGAGTCTCCCCATCTTTCCTCAATGACCATCAAGTAGACCCACCAGGTCCTTGAGCAAACACAGTTCCCATGAATGAGTTTGCCTTTTCCCACAGGAGGAGCAACCCACAGTACCTTCCTCAGCCACTTCCACATATGAAATAGAGGATCCTTATTTCCTCCTAGAGTGTTTAAAGGTTTTGTTTGGGCAGAACCAGGATTGTTAACAGATCCTTTAGAAGTAACCAGCCAAGGAGGTTCTGCTAAATTTGCATCCCAGTGCTCCCATGCCCCATTACCCAGTGCTCTCAACTTGATCTTTTAACAGTCTGTTACATCTTTCAGTCTTCCCAGAGGCCTGTGGGTGATAGGCAAAGTGATACACCCACTCAGTGCCATGTTTCTTGGCCCAGGCACTGATGACCAAGATTTCAGAAGTGAGTCCCATTGTTAGATTCAATCCTTTCTGAGGTAACCTGTTGCAACAGGATTTGTCTTGCAAGGCAAACCATGTTCCAGGCAGTGGCATGGTTTGCAGGGTATGTCTCCAACCAACTTGCAGTTGCTTCTACCATGATGAGTAGGTAGAGTTTGCCTTGGCATGTCCATGGCAATGGTCCAATATAGTCAGCTTGCCAGGCCTCACCACAGTGAAAATTCAGCCTCCACCCTTTGTTCCAGGGAGACTTTGGTGGCTTGCTTGATTGCAGCACATATGTCACAGTTGTGCATGACCTGTGTGATGGTCTCCATGGTCAGTTCACTGAGTCATAGGGTCAGCTAACTATTCTTTCTTCCATGCTTCATGACAGCCCAGTCTTATGCAGCATTCATCATACCTTTAGCCAAACTCTGTCCTCACCCAATGGGGACCATGCAACACGTCCTCCAGCACTGCTATCCAAGCCCACCTAGCAATTGCCACGGCAGGAAGGAGTTTCTCTGCTCTTCACTGCCATCATAGTTAGCACCCTCAGGACTAGCACACTCAGCACCAGAACAAGAGGACATAGTCCCAAGCTGTGCCAGGGGAAGTTTAGGCTGGAGGTGAGGAGAAAGTTCTTCACTGAGAGAGTCATCGGCTACTGGAATGGGCTGCCCAGGGAGGTGGTGGAGTCACCGTCCCTGGAGGTGTTCAAGGCAGGTTTGGACGTGGCACTTGGTGCCATGGTCTGGTCTTGAGGGCTGTGGAGATGGGTTGGACTTGATGATCTTTGAGGTCTCTTCCAACCCTGGTGATACTGTGAGACTGTGATACTATCATGTTCTCCAGAAGAGAAACTTCATTGCTAGACTTTGAACTAACAAACCGTGATGCTGTAAATGGGCTTTGAAAAGCTGAAGCAGCTTTTCTGAGGCTAAAGAGAAGACAGAGACTCCCTTTTTACAAGAAGTCCCATGGAAGTGGCAAAGGGTAATGAGTACAAATTACTTCTGGGGAGACTCTAATTAGATACAAGAGGAAAATTTTGCACAATAAGGACAATCAGCCATTGGAATAATCACCCCAGGGATGTGGTGGAGTCTCCAACACTGGACATTTCTAAGATTCTGCTGGACAGGGTATTGGGCCAGCTTGTCTAGACCAGGGTTTTGCCAAGAAAACTTGGACCAGATGATCCTTCAGATCCCTTCTACAATTCTCTGAAGTTTTGCAGGCTTGAACAAGACTGGACAATGAGACACACAGAGAGCCCTTCTTAGTATTCAGTCTGGACTATCAGCTCTTGATGTGTTCTCTTCAGGTTGTCTACAGCAGATGATGATGAAAAGATGGTGGCTGGAGGTTATATTTGTGAGCAACCAGAAAAGGGCAGACCAAACTGGATGAGGCTCTAGACAGCCTGATCTAGTGTAAGGTGTCCCTGCCCATGGCAGGGGGGTTGGAACTAGATGATCCTTGTGGTCCCTTCCAACCCCGACTGATTCTATGATTCTATAACCAAGACTTTGACTTTCCTTACCATAAATGACAAGTGAACTGCTATGTTTTTATGAAGAGAATTCAAACCATTCAGAGAAGAGATGTCAGGAGTGTCTTTGTGACAAATGGAGTTGTTGTCATGAAATCATGAGCCCAAACTAAATTTTCTGGAGGAATGTACCAAATTTTCTCTTGAGAAAAGTTACTTGGGTCTTACTCAATATTTCCCACGAGTTAAAAAGCAGTCCTGAAAAGCTCTTCAGGGGGACTCAAGGAAACTCTCTTTGCCTGACATATAGGGGAACATCTACTGCTTCCCTTGTCAAGGCACAGATGATCTACAGTTATCTAATCTCCTGTAAAAACACTAGAGATCCTCTTGCAAGTCACACCTTAAGGTCTTATTTCAGACCTACAATAATCAAGATGACTACAATTCAATTGATACAAGCAGAGTTAATTTAAAAAATATAAATTAGGAAACAAAATTGTAATAATTTTTTTTACATTATTTTTCTTGGTTTTTTTTTTCCATTCAAGTAAAATGTTCTGTCAAAACTAAGTATCACAAACACTTCAACACCATGGCAGCATCATTCATTTGTTCACAGCAATGACCTTACCCTAAGCATGTTGTAGTTGGACTAAGATAATTAATTTGATGGACCCTACCACACTGAGCTCCTGATCCATGAATGATTATTTTGGTTTTAACACAAATAAGAAAACCTGAAGTGCAAATTCACCACTCTTCACAGAATGGTAGGCTTTGGAAAGGGTCTACAGAGATCATAGAATCATAGAATGGTAAGGTTGGAAGGGACCTCAAGGATCATCCAGTTCCAAACCCCTGCCATAGGCAGGGACACCTCCCACTAGTACAGGGCACTCAAGGCCTCATCCAACCTGGCCTTCAACACCTCCAGGGAGGGAGCATCCACAACCCCCCTGGGCAACCTGTGCCAGTGTCTCACCATCCTCACTGTAAAGAACTTCCTCCTAACATCCAGTCTAAATCTCCCCTCTGCCAGTTTAAACCCATTGCCCCTTGTCCTGTCATTGCAAGACCTTGTAGATGATGGAGTCCAACCCCCCCTGCCAAGATAGGTTCACCTAGAGAAAGTCACACAGGAACATGTTCAGGAGGGATTTGAATGTCTCCAGAGATGGCGACTCCACCACTTCTTTGGGTGCCCTTCCTCAGTGGGATCTGTGGTTTCAGTTTGCTTAAGGAGATTTTCTTTTGAGAGTCCTTCCTATGGCTTTATCTTTCCATCTGAAAGCTTCCTCATTTGCCTGGCTGCTGGCATGGCAGAGTGACTGCACTCCAGTTCCCCCAAATAAAGGAATGACAAATTTATTGTCTGCAATAATATTTTTCTACCTCTGTGAGGTGGGTTGAATCTATCCCACTTTCCACTCAATAAAAAACAACACTGATGGCAGTAATTTATGTTTTGGTCAAGGCCAGGAGGACTAATTAGAACATATTAAGCTAAACTGTACATGCAGTTTTGGCTCCTCTTCTCCTTGGTGCAGATCCCACATGCCACAGGCATCCTGTTGCTGATGTTTCTGAATGGGAGGGAGAAGGAGAGGGATGGGGAGGGGGATGGGGAGGGG
>VWZE01007632.1:368283-381408 GCA_013396675.1 Eubucco bourcierii | reverse complement strand
AGAGGAGAGGAGAGGAGAGGAGAGGAGAGGAGCTTTCCCTTCCTTCTCTTTCTTGTCTTTCCTGCACTTCCACATGTATCAGGCTTCTAAATTAGCGTTAGGATGGGAGATTTCGGCTAAGCGAACCGCCAGTGTTTCTTTTTCTTTGAATATACACTCAGACAAACACAGGCATAGTTAGCTAAACGAAGAAAGTGTATCTCCAAACATCATATTTAATTTCATTAGCTACTGTTGCTTTCTTGGAATCTGCTTATAGCACATGAAGATAAACATTCTCCAAGTGATAAGGATGTGTTTATAAACTTCACTTGGGATGAAAGAAGCCCCAGCTAGCGTGTTTTTATAGTAGGGTTAATGGTGCTTTACTAATCCTTTGCCTGTGAGCAGGAAACACAGACATCTTGACTTTGCTGTGAGACATGGATGCATTTTCCTTCTTACTGGGTCCTCAGCGTGTAGCTGGAAGACAATGAACCACCCCCAGGCTCCACGAGAGTGAATTGCAAAGCAGCAGCATCACATTCTTGGGACTTTACCACTAGACACTCAGTGTTCCCGGATAGCAGAATGAATCCAATACATTGTTATTTTGCAGTTTGGCTTTGGTTTGGGGGGGGAGGGTGGGGGAACATGACACATTTTGTTTTTTAAGGAAAATCACCACAGCAAATGCTCTGCAGCTTCTGAACCCTCACATAAGTACTGCCTAAAACCTCAGTATGTTCACCCAGCGTCTGTTGGAAGATTTTGGACAAAAGTTAAGATCCATTGGACAGGGAAAGTTCCTGTCTTATAGAATCATAGAATCATAGAATGGTAAGGTTGGAAGGGACCTCAAGGATCATCTAGTTCCACCCCCCTGCCATAGGCAGGGACACCTCCCACTAGTACAGCTCACTCAAGGCCTCGTCCAACCTGGCCTTGAACACCTCCAGGGAGGAAGCAGCCACAACCTCCCTGGGCAACCTGTGCCAGTATCTCACCACCCTTACTGTAAAGAACTTCCTCCTAACATCCAGTCTAAATCTCCCCTCTGCCAGTTCAAACCCATTGCCCCTTGTCCTGTCATTGCAAGACCTTGTAAATAATCCCTCCCCAGCCTTCCTGTAGGCTCCCTTCAGATACTGGAAGGCTACTATCAGGTCTCCTTGAAGCCTTCTCCTCTCCAGGCTGCAGAGCCCAAACTCCCTCAGCCTGTCCTCATAGGAGAGCTGCTCCAGCTTTCTGATCATCTTCGTGGCCTCCTCTGGACCCACTCCAACATCTCCATGTGCTTCCTGTGCTGGGGGCTCCAGAACTGTACGCAGTACTCCAGGTTGGGTCTGATGACAGCAGAGTTAAGGTACAGAATCCCCTCCCTTGTGCTGCTGCCCACGCTTAAACTCATAGAGTCATAGAATTGGTTTGGTTGGAAAAGACCTTTAAAGTCAGCAAGTCCAACTGTCAATCTAAGACCACTGTGGCCATTAAGACAAGTCCCCAAGTGCCACGTCCTTACCTTTCTTGAACACCTGCAGGGACAGTGACTCCACCACCTCCCTGGGCAGCCTGTTCCAATGCCAGACCGCTCTTTCCATAAAGAATTTTTTCCTAATATCCAACCTAAACTTCCCCTGGCACAGTCTCAGGCCAGTTTCAGTCTTACTTTTGTTGAATCCACCACTTCACTTACATCCTTGTCCCTAGCTCCCCACCATGCACACAAGTCACCACCCATGGCCACACTGCCCTCAGTTTCCTTAGCCACATCCTTTTGGCTTCTCCATTTCAGCTCCTCACTGGTAAACTGAATTGGAGACTTCCTCCCCCACCCCCTGCCAGCCATTCTGCGTGGTGTAAACCCCAACCTTCCCAAAAGGTCAGGGCTCTCTGTTTTTCCAACCTTCTGTTTCAAATTTAAGAGACAATGGCTCACAGGGAGCTGAGTGGGGGTAATACAACACAGTGCTGAGTCACAGGAGCCCAAGCTAAATGTTCTGCTAATGATGAAACACAGCCCTAATTATAATATTGTACAGAATTATTCTCCAACTAAAGAATGCTGCAAGCCTGAGAGAAATATCCTCGCTGAGCACATGTCCTTCTTGATTCACCACCAGGCCACCTGATCACCATGGGCTAAGAAAGACTCCAAATATCTGCTTCTGTACGTCAAGTACTGCTGACAGCTCTTAACAGTTGATGTTTAGTGTCTCTACAACACCTACCAGTAGTGTTATCAGTCCCCACTGCTGCCCTTGGATATGGGGGACCATCTTACATCCCCTCCCTTGCTTGAGGACAGTTACTGTAGTTGAGTGGCTAACAGGGCTGGCCCAAAAGGAGATACCGGCCCTCACTGGGTCCTTGCTCCTTCTGCCAGCCCTCTGGATTAACATAATGTTTGAGTTCAGAAACTTTGGTTCTAGAGAAAGCTAAGAAGAAGCCAAAGGTTCTTGTGAATGCCAGAGTAGAGAGTAACAAATATTAAAAGCAATCCAAAGGCATGGCATTAATGTCTCTCAAGAATTGATGGTGATGGAAGACATTAATGTGGGTATAGGTTGGTGAAGATTCAAGCTGTTGTCAGTATCAGGATCCCATGAAAGCAAATACTTCTTGTATTCCACAATTCTTACTTGCCTCTATCTGCCATGAAAACCAGCAGCCCAGACTGGACATGGAAGGACATGGAAGTGTAGGAAGGACATGGAAGTGTTGGAGCGGGTCCAGAGGAGGGCCACAAAGATGATCAGAGGGCTGGAGCAGCTCTCCTATGAGGACAGGCTGAGGGAGTTGGGGCTCTTCAGCCTGGAGAAGAGAAGGCTTCGAGGGGACCTGATAGTAGCCTTCCAGTATCTGAAGGGGGCCTACAGGAAGGCTGGGGAAGGATTATTTACAAGGTCCTGCAATGACAGGACAAGGGGCAATGGGCTTAAACTGTCAGAGGGGAGATTTAGACTAGATGTTAGGAGGAAGTTCTTTACAGTAAGGGTGGTGAGGCACTGGAACAGGTTGCCCAGGGAGGTTGTGGATGCTCCCTCCCTGGATGTGTTCAAGGCCAGATTGGATGAGGCCTTGAGTAACCTGTACTAGTGGGAGGTGTCCCTGCCTATGGCAGGGGGTTGGAACTAGATGATCCTTGAGGTCCCTTCCAACCTTACCATTCTATGATTCTATGATTCTATGATTCTATGACTGCCTCCCCATATATAAAATTTGTTCTTACCAGAGAGAGTGGCAGTTGGCATTGGAATGGGCTGCCCAGGGGGGTGGTGGAGTCATTGTCCCTGGAGGTGTTCCAGAAAAGCCTGGATGGGCCACTTAGTGCCATGGTCTAGTTGATTGGCTAGGGCTGGGTGCTAGGTTGGGCTGGATGAGCATGGAGGTCTCTTCCAACCTGGTTGATTCTATGATTCTATGAAAATAACCCCCAGCCTAACTATAGGCTGCAGCAGGGCAACCTGTGCTGCAGGTATCCTTCTCCACCAGATGCATCTCAGCACACAGCTGTTTGTCAGCTCAGAGATCATAGAATCATAGAATCATAGAATGGTAAGGTTGGAAGGGACCTCAAGGATCATCCAGTTCCAACACCCTGCCATAGGCCGGGANAAACCCATTGCCCCTTGTCCTGTCGTTGCAGGACCTTGTAAATAATCCTTCCCCAACCTTCCTGTAGGCCCCCTTCAGATACTGGAAGGCTACTATCAGGTCCCCTCGAAGCCTTCTCTTCTCCAGGCTGCAGAGCCCCAACTCTCTCAGCCTGTCCTCATAGGAGAGCTGCTCCAGCCCTCTGATCATCTTTGTGGCCTCCTCTGGACCCGCTCCAACACTTCCATGTCCTTCCTGTGCTGGGAGCTCCAGAACTGCACACAGGACTCCAGGTGGGGTCTGAGAAGAGCAGAACAAAGGGGCAGAATCCCCTCCCTTGCCCTGCTGCCCACACTGCTCTTGCTGCAGCCCAGCACACAGTTGCTGTCTGGGCTGCATGTGCACACTGCAGGCTCACGTTGAGTTTTTGATCACCCCAGACCCCCAGGTCCTTTTCCTCAGGGCTGCTCTCAGCCTTTCACCACCCAACCTGGATTTGTGCTTGGGATTGTGCCTACTCAGGTGCAGGACCTTACACTTGGCCTTGTGGATAGCTTTGATATGAAGACATTGCTTAGAGGGGTTGTCTCTGTCTACTACAGTTGCTAAAGCATCTGCCCTTTTTGAAGAAATGGCTGCCTGGTTGTGTGCTGCTCTGATTTGCTTTCCAGTACTCACCTCACTCTATCCACCTCTCCAGGCTCATTAAGGCTTGCCCTGCAGTGACAGAGCATCACATTTCTAGTCAAGTGCTGTTACTCAACATTGCCACTAGCAACCTCCAGTTGAAGACAGAGGTCTGCCTCACCATGGGAAAGAGTTGCCAGAGGTATCTCCAGAAAATCCAAGTGATTTGCAGAGTGAAAAAGTTTTCATCCACATGAATTTCTTTTAATGACGTTCTTGAGAAAGTCTTGAAACAAAGCATGGGATAGCCCACAGCATCTTTACAGAATGAATATCAGCACTGACTTTTTTTGAGTGTATAACCATAGAATGGCTTTGGGCTGGAAGCAACCTTTAAGATCATCAAGCCCAAACACAAACCAAACACCGTCAGGTCACCACTAGCCCATGGCCCTCAGCAGCACAGCTACATGGCTTTTAAATCCTTCAGGGGACAGACTCCACATGGCCTTGGGCAGCCTATTCCAGGGCTCAACAACCCTTTCAGGGAAGAAATCTTCCCTAATGTGGTGCAACCTGAGGCTGTTTCCTCTCATTCTATTTCTTTTTACTTGGGGGAAGAGACTGGCCCTCACCTGGGTCCAAGCTCATTTCAGGTAGTTGTAGAGAATGAGGAGTGCTGCTTTGTAAATCTCCTTTTCATCAGACTGAGCAGTCCCAGCTCCCTCAGCCAATCCTCACAAGACTTCCCCAGCTTCGCTGCCCTTCTCTGGGCACAGTCCAGCACCTGAATTTCCTTCTTGAAATGAGGGGCCTGAAAATGTACCACTTATTGCTGGGCAATCAGAGACTCTCTCTGGAGGCCTCATCCTGTCTGTGAAATGTAATAATCTTCAAGTTTTTCCACCAGCTGGAGGCAATGCATGTTCGTATCACCACAGACCCTTCAGCATCTAAACCTTCAGCTTTGGAGCAATGTCCTGCAGGAACACAGCCAGCCCAGAGGAGATTGTGAGAAATTCTGTCCTCTGGAGAGTCCTGTTTATTTTAAGCAAAGCAGCCAGTTTACATGATGGCCTTTTAAGCAAAATACTCCAGTTCATTCTACCCTGGATTTTGTTACGTAACCGAATTGCTATGTTGTGTGTGGGTTTGTTGGGATTTTTTTTGTTTGGTTGGTTTGTTTTGTTTGTTGTTTTTTTTTAAATCATCCAAATAGAATTTGCAAGGTCGTCTCCCAGGGGAAGGGGCCCACTTCTGGTGTTACAGCTAATGCCATCTCACAGGTGAGACTTCACAAGCTTCAATGTGTTCCTGCTTGAAGACTGCATTCTTTATCTCTGACTTGCACCCTGGACAACTGAGTCACAGAGAAATGGGAGTGAATAGACCAGACAGACAAGAGAACAGGCCACGAGAGTTGGGACTCTTCAGCCTGGGGAAGAGAAGGCTTGATGTTCCCTTTGGTGACTGTGATGGGACAGTTGGGAACACCAGCAAGTCCTACAGAGCCCTAAATCCTACCTCAGCACAAGAAAGACGTGGACCTGTTTGAGACAAGCTGGAGGAGACCACAAGTGTGATTTGAGGGCTAAAACCCCTCTGCTGTGAGGACAGGCTTAGAGAGTTGGGGTTGTTCAAACTGTAGAAGAGAATCATATAATCACAGAATTACAGAATCATAGAATCACAGAATCACAGAATCGTAGAATCATAGAATCACGGAATCATAGAATCATAGAATCATAGAATCACAGAATCATGGAATCATAGAATCAGACTCATAGAATCATAGAATCATAGAATCACAGAATCACAGAATCATAGAATCATAGAATCACAGAATCATAGAATCAGAATCATAGAATCATAGAATCATAGAATCATAGAATCAGAATCATAGAATCATAGAATCATAGAATCACAGAATCATAGAATCATAGAATCATAGAATCATAGAATCAGAATCATAGAATCACAGAATCATAGAATCATAGAATCACAGAATCACAGAATCATAGAATCATAGATTCATAGAATCATAGAATCATAGAATGGTAAGGTTGGAAGGGATCTCAAGGATCATCTAGTTCCAACCCCCTGCCATAGGCACACATTCACTACACTCCCCCAGATCACTCAAGGCCTCATCCAGCCTGGCCTTGAACACTTCCAGAGAGGGAGGAGCCACAACCTCCCTGGGCAACCTGTTCCAGTGTCTCACCACCCTCACTGCAAACAACTTCCTCCTAACATCCAATTTCAATGTCCCCTCTGCCAGTTTAAACCCATTGCCATTCATCCTGCTATTGCAAGACCTTGCCAATAGTCCCTCCCCAGCTTTCCTATAGGCCCCCTTCAGATACTGGAAGGCTGCTATAAGATCTCCTGGAAGCCTTCTCTTCTCCAGGCTGCAGAGTCCCAAATCTTGTAGCCTGTCCTCATCTAAAATAATCAACTCATATGGTGCTATCAATAGGTGTTTGATACATTTTGGAGACTGGAAGTGGCTTAGGAGCATATATTCAGCATAAACCATACAGGTTCACTCCTGTGGTATCCTTAAGATCTATCAAGCAGCTATGAATGTTCCAATATGGTTCATAATTTGAGCAGGGTAGAACCATCTGCCTTGGATCTATGCTGACACTGTAAAAATTGGATATATGATTGGGGCTTCCCTATTTTGCACGTTGGTGTGACAGGAAAGGAATTAAGCTGTAGAAGTCAAAGTCAAGGCCATTCATATAAATAGGCATTGGGAAAATTCAGGGCTGCTGCCAAGCACACATGGCTTAGGCTGGACTTCTAATTTACATGGTAGGTCCTTGCTAGCGTAGATGCTTCTGAGCCAAAACATGGCATTACTGGTCATATGGTGTGTGGACAGCACCATCTGCGCTTCCTCTAATTGCAGGGAAGGGTTTGAGGATTAAGAGTTCTTTGAGTTCAAGATGGCTGAGAGCTCGATGCCATTTGTACATACATCAAAGGCTGTGCTTCTCTACAACTCATTAATTTGGTCTGGAAATCTCATAAAAGCAAACTTTCCAGAAATCCTGTGTTCTAGTTTACCCAGACAGTGGCATTTGCAAGTGACAGCAGAACTTGGGCAGGGCTGGGAAAGAGTACAGAGGCAGACAAATATGACATTGGTGTCCTGTAGTAAGCAAAACCAAGAACTTCTGATCAAAAGAGGGACATCAATAGACAGGACATGCAACTATTTCTGTGTATCAGCCCTAAGACAGCAGCCAAGGATGTAAGCTCCAGAACAGTTACATGGGTCCAGTCCACCCATATTGGGTTATCAGGGGTGACTTAACACAAATATAGGAGGTTATAATACATCTGTCCATGACCCACATGCCTGTAGAACAGTTTAAGTATTGAAAGGCCACAAGAAAGTCTTCCTGGAGGCTTCTCTTGGAGCGGATCCAGAGGAGGGCCACAAAGCAGCTCAGAAGGCTAGAGCAGCTCTCCTGTGAGGACAGGCTACAAGAGTTGGGACTCTGCAGCCTGGAGAAGAGAAGGCTTCCAGGAGACCTTAGAGTAGCCTTCCAGTATCTGAAAGGGGCCTACAGAAAGGCTGGGGGGGGACTATTGGCAAAGTCTTGCAATGACAGGACAAGGGGCAATGGGTTTGAACTGGCAGAGGGGAGATTTAGACTGGATGTTAGGAGGAAGTTGTTTGCAGTGAGGGTGGTGAGACACTGGCACAGGTTGCCCCGGGAGGTTGTGGCTGTTGCCTCCCTAGAGGTGTTGAAGGCCAGGTTGGATGAGGTCTTGAGTGAGCTGTACTAGTGGGAGGTGTCCCTGTCTATGGCAGGGTGTTGGAACTAGATGATCCTTCAGGTCCTTTCCAATCTTACCATTCTATGATTCTATGATCCTGTGACTTGCATATGCAGAGGTGCTAAATACAGAATCTTGTGCAGAAGAATTGCCAAGCTGGTTTTGAAGCCCAGCATTCCTCTTCTGTGTGTATTTCTTCATCATGACATTGAGCATGAATGTCGTGTTTGGATGTTCCTTTTGGATGATGCAGTGGGGTTCTTCACCTCATCCATGGATGAATCCTACTGTGGCCCTTTCATCACCTCCATCTACTCCCTTCCACCTCATCTCTCTTCACCCACCCTCTCATGCAAGGACACAATGTGTTTGGTTGCTAAAGGTAGGGTGCCTTCTCCAGCTTACACTGTGGCCACCTTGATTTTCCTCTTTCTAAGCCCTAAGTTGGATTCCTAAAGCATTTCTAAGTCTAAGTTGCATTTCTAAGTTGCATTTATAAGTTGCATATTTCTAAGTGGCATTTCTAAGTCTAAGATGCATTTCTAAGTTGCATATTTCTAACTTGCATTTCTAAGTCTAAGTTGTATGTCTAAGTTACATTTTTAAGTCTAAGTTGCATTTCTAAGTCTAAGTTGTATGTCTAAGTTACATTTTTAAGTCTAAGTTGCATTTCTAAGTTGCATATTTCTAAGTTGCATTTCTAAGTCTAAGTTGCATGCCTAAAACAACCCAATACCTCTGTACTTGCTTCCTCCCACCCCATCACTCTGGCCAAGGACTTTGGGAACAGAGGATTTGGGGTAGCCCCTGCTTAGCCTGGCACTGCAACAAACCTGGCATCTCCTGTGCTGCTCATGGGTAAGCTCACCGTTTGGGCCCGTCCTTCCCTTGCCTGCCTTAGCCGTGTTTCTCAAAGCCCGTGTGCTTTGGCTGCTGCTCTCTGAGCTTGCTGATTCTCAACTCCAGAGTTATTTCAGGCAGCACTGCACAGTTTCCCTTCCAAGGGCTTATGAAACATTCTTCTGAGACTCTTCACCTGACTCATTGTTTCCTCTGCCACCCCACACTGGGAAGCACCGCCTTGCCGATGACTTCTTTGGGAAGCTCCTGAGGAGGAGAGAGGAAGAGTAGCTAGGCGAAGGCTGTAACTCACGAGTTTACCTCCGTGGGTTCAGAAGAGTCTGGTTTGGTGCTTGCTTTCTTTTCAGCAGTCCTCCTGCTTCGGCTCCTTCTTTGCTTTGAAGAGATTTGCTACGGCTTAGCCAACACCCAAGCTCCCACTTTGGCCACCTCGCAGGCCAGCCTGAAGCGCTACAATGCGGAGCCGCTCGGTACTTAGCAGGACACGCCAGAATTGCTAAATGCCGTCTAACCACACCCATCATCAAAGGCCCCTGCGCTCCCATTCCATCCGCTCAATTACAAACCACAGCACGACTTTGTTTTACTCAATGGCAAACAGTCTGACATGGAAGCCACCCACCTTCAAAGAGCTTTTGTTTGTTTGTTTGATTGCCATCTTACTCAGGCTGGCTTTTCCCGCCACCTTCTCGCTCCTTGTCTCAGAGCAGCCAACTTATAAATGCAGACAAGCTTTTAATTTCATGTATTTGTTCTAAAAGTGCAGTTTGTGTCTCATGGTTTCAGCTGCAGCTGAGGAAATAGCTGTCTTCAGGCAGATGGAATTAACTCTTTTTCTCCTCACTGATGGTTTTTCTTTTTCTTTCTCACTGATGGTTTGCATCTTTCCCCCCCTATCCACTATTTTTGTTTTAAGAAATGTTTGTTGTTTTTATTTTTTTTTCCAAAACTCTCACACAAATTATTTCTCAGCCTTGAGGCCAGTGTGATTGTGTATGGTCCCAAATCTACAAACGTATTCTTCTCCCTACTCAGTTGCTTCTTATAAATCACACTAGCTTTGCTAAACTGCAAATTCTTCTGCTGAGAGGCAGACAGGGACTCATCTACTTATTAATAAACAGAGGCTTCACATAGACATCCTCTGACCTCCATCTACAGTCATCTAGCCCAGCTTCTTAACAGAAACAAGGCCCTGTTTGATCAGATTATGTGTCCATCTGCCTGTCACTCCTCACCAATTACTGTGGAATTCCCTGGCTGGTTTTGGTTGAGTTTGATGAGGTCCTCAAGATGTTAAGCTCCTACAAGGTCGGCGAAAAAGCAAATGGGTGGCCAGAGAGAAAAGTTGAAGCAGGAGATCAGCTCTTTTGAAACATCATCAAATCCACATGGGCACTCACATTCAAATGACAAACCCATAGGAAACTGAGACTTATTAATCCCACCGCTGGTGGAACAGCTCAGACTTTCTTTTGCATTTCCGGTTTTGTTTGTTTGTTTGTACTTTTGCTAGAACAAATAACTTGCTCTGATGGAACCCTACAAAGTTCACACCCACGAATTTGGGAGTCTTCCATTCAGACCCATATCCAAACCATTTCAGTTGAGACCTATAAGGAGCAACACGGACAAGTGACAACTTGGCTGAGTTTGCTCTGGGTTTTGATGTAACTCCTCCATGGACAGCCTCAAAGTCTACTTCTTTAATGGATTCTGCAAAATCCATAATACAGCACAGATGAAGCCAGATGTGAGATACTGTGTACAGTTTTGGGTATCTCCTCAGTTTTTGAGAGATATTGAGAAACTAGGAGAGCTACCAATATGGCTATATCATCACCTCTTCCCAGTAAGGTCAGACACTATAACAAGATCTTGAAGTTTGAGGTGCTCTATTTCAACATTAAGAGAAATACCTCCATTAGAAGATGATGTAGCACTGGGACAGGTTGCTCAGGAGGTGGTGACCATCTCCATCCTTGGAGGTTTTCAAGGCTCAGCTAATGTCATCGCTGATCAGACCTGGTTCCAAGAAGAACCCACAGACCTCCAAAAGAAGTTCTTTACTATGAGGGCCATGAAACACTATAACTGGTTGTCCAGGGAAGTGGTGGCCCTCAATTTAAGAAGGACATTGAGGTGCTTGAGCATGTCCAGAGAAGGGGAACGAGGCTGGGGAGAGGCCTCGAGCACAAGCCCTATGAAGAGAGGCTGAGGGAGCTGGGATTGTTTAGCCTGGAGAAGAGGAGGCTCAGGGGGGACCTTATTGCGGTCTACAACTACCTGAAAGGTGGTTGTAACCAGGGGAAGGTTACCTTCTTCTCTCAGGCAAGCAGCACCAGAACAAGAGGACACAGTCTCAAGCTGTGCCAGGGGAAGTTTAGGCTGGAGGTGAGGAGAAAGTTCTTGCCTGAGAGAGTCATTGGCTACTGGAATGGGCTGCCCAGGGAGGTGGTGGAGTCACCGTCCCTAGAGGTGTTCAAGGCAGGTTTGGATGTGGCACTTGGTGCCATGGTCTCGTCTTGAGGTCTGTGGTGATGGGTTGGACTTGATGATCTTTGAGGTCTCTTCCAACCCTGGTGATACTGTGAAAACCCTACCCCTGGATACATTCAAAATCAAACTTGATGAGGCTCTGAGCAACCAGATCCAGTTAGGGATGTCTCTGCTGGCTGCAGGGACTTTGAACTAGGCGATCTTTAAAAATTACTTCCAAGCCAAAACTACTTTATGATTCTCTGATTGCTTCCTATCAATATTTCTGTAATCCTGAGGACATATTTAATTATTTGGTTTTGTTTAGTTTTTGGTTTTGTACCATTTTGCCTTCGAAGAGGGGGGAAAGGATTTGGCTGGACTGAGTCAGTTAAACCTTCTCTATCTGCAAATGCTTTTGATCTGTAACTGGATTTTTCAGAGATTCCTCAGATAAAGAAGACAACAGAGGCCAAACTGCTTTCTGCTCTTTCTTGACATGATAACCTAGAATATCATCTTTTCTCCACTCTGTTCTCCCATAGTCCTTGCGTGCTTTCACAGCTCCATTTTTAAGTATGCACTCAGAGCTCACAGCATCCCAACTTAGAGCAATCAAGAGCTAAGTGCATCTCTCATGCTAGCTCTCAAGATTAATTGTTTTGAGAGAAAGGACAGGACTGATGGGGCTCCTGCTACTTGTCCTACCACAGTCAGCTCTTTAGCACTGAATTTAAAGTGGAGGGAAAGGGCCAAAATCATCTCTCAGCTTAGGAGAGCATTTTCAGCTCTTTCATCTGCCTTTCCACAAGTCAAGTCCTAACCCATCTCTGAGGCATGAGACCATGTGTAACAGAAATCTTTATGCTTAATAACAGGGGAACTTTGGAAAGCACAGACAGTCATAAATAAAACACCCAGAAATACCCACGAAGATTAAGTTTCCCTTCAATTTTAGCATGGCACCAAAACTACTGGGGTCATGGAAACTGTGGATACCACGCTGAGAAGATCTATCACAGAATTGTAGAATTGCTTCAGTTGGAAAAGACCTCGAAGTCATGAAGTCCAACCATCAACCTAAGACCACCATGGCCATTAAACCACGTCCCACAGTGCCATGTCCACACATTTCTTGAACACCTCCAAGAGCGGTGACTCCACCACCTGCCAGGGCAACCCATTCCAATGCCTGACCAATCTTTCAGTGAAGAAATTTATGTCCATCGATGTTCAGCCTTGGATATCTTGTCTCTAATTCCATTTTGGAAAAGTCTCCTGTGCTGGTTTGAGGCTAATTGGAATATTTTAATGGAGAAAATTATATTATAGGCTGTGAAAGGAAAACAATGGTGGTCCTTACTTCACTCATAGGCTTGCTGAGATGTGTAAGACTAAGAACACAAAACATAGATAAGGCAATCTCCCAGAGGGTCTTGGGCTTTCTAGCTCTTTTGATCTGGACCTCTCTGTTAACTTAACTAACCACTTTCCTTCTAACCCCCCTGGCCAATCCTCCAAACTCATCCTGTGCATAAGCCAAACCCTGGGGTAAGGTATAGGGGTGGGGAGAAGGTGGAAGGGTGGTTGGAAGGCCCTGCTGGGGACTCTGATTTCTGGGAGGGGAGTTGTGTTTCTGTATTACCTTTAACTTGTATATTTCTGTAAATATTCCTGTATATTGTGTATATATCTGCTTGTATATGTGCTGAGCTGTAATTAGAGCTTCAGTCCTTAACTTCCAGCTAGCTGAGTCTAGTCTGGGTGATCTTACAACGACTGGGGGGG
>VWZE01007632.1:271593-361341 GCA_013396675.1 Eubucco bourcierii | reverse complement strand
GAAAGGATGGAGAGGAAAACTCATTCCTATGTCTAGTGTCTTTTATCAGTAATGGAATGAAGCAATCAGGTTTAAGGGCTTGTCTAGACAGAGGACTCTGGCACTGGTGGAGCTCCTGCAGTGCAGTGTTGTCTGTGTGAGTCCCAGACCCCACTCCCAGCAGCAAAAGAAGCCACAGGGATGCAAAGCCACCACACATAGTCAGGGGGCTCTATGTCCTTAAAAATCCCAGCACAGGCAGGGCTATGCAGCTGGTGTGGACAGAGGACAGCCAAGCAGAATCTGAGAGATTGCTTTTTTAAATTATTTTTCAAAGTGCCCCAAAACAGCATGACCAACCCAATGGAGTTTTTGATCAATTAAAGTGTTTTAACAACTTCTTCTGGAGGGGATGGAGTTGTAAATGCAGAAGCATGAAAAAATGGCTGAGCCCAATTCAAAAGCCCAGTTTTTTAAAGAGGCTATTTTAATGAAGAACATAACAAGCAAAGAGATGAGCAAAAGCTTTTTTTATTGAGATACGTAATCATAGAATCATAGAATGGTAAGGTTGGAAGGGACCTCAAGGATCATATAATGATAGATGATACCTTGGTTTCATACTATTTTGTGTACAGAACCACAGAATCATAGAATGTCAGGGGCTGGAAGGGACCTCAAAAGCTCATCTGGTCCAGCCTCCCTGCCAGAGCAGGATCACCTAGAGCAGATCACACAGGAACACATCCAGACAGTTCTTGAACATCTCCAGAGAGGGAGACTCCACAACCTCCCTGGGCAGCCTGTTCCAGTGTTCTACCACCCTCAAGGGGAAAAAAAAAAATCCTCTTCAGGTTCATATGGAACTTCCTATGCCTCAACTTCCACTCATTGGACCTTGACCTGTTACAGGGCATCACCAAGAAGAGCCTGGCTCCACCCTCCTGGCACTCACCCTTTACATATTCATAACCATTGATGAGGTCACCCCTTAGTCTCCTCCTCTACAAGCAGCAGAACCCCAGGTCCCTCAGGCTCTCCCCATAAGGAAGATGTTCAACTTCCTTAATCATCTTTGTGGCTCTGTGCTGATTCTAAAAAGAGAGGAGATTTAGACCAGATAGAATAAAGGCATTTTCAGGCTAAGGGTGGTGAGACACTGTCTGAGGTTGCCCAGAGAAGGTGGTACATAGAATCATAGAATGGTAAGGTTGGAAGGGACCTCAAGGATCATCCAGTTCCAACTCCCTGCCATAGGCAGGGACACCTCCCACTAGTACAGGTTGCTCAAGGCCTCATCCAACCTGGCCTTGAACACCTCCAGGGAGGTTCCAAATCAGGCTGTTTGGGGCTCTGAGCAATCTGCTCCAGCTGGACTGCAGAGGGGTTGGACTAGATGACTTTTAAAGATCCCCTTCTAAACACAAACCATTCTGTGGCTCTGTGATTGAAAAAATTTCAAAGTTTACCAGCCAGGCCTGGTGGAAGTCAGGGATGAAACTGAATTGCAGTTGAGATCAGCTCTCCATTTCACCACCTTTAAGAGGAGAAAGAACACCCTTTCAAAATACCCACGTGGAGCCAGAGGGGACATCATGAATGTACAGACAGCAGAACATAGGAGGATAGGAAATAGCTGACCAGCCAGCACTCTCCTGGAAAGGCTAATATTGGCGCAATGCTCAAAAGCTTTTTCGCCTTTCAGATCCTTCCATGAGAAAAGGCTGAAATATTTGGTGTACACATTTTTGAAAAGGAGAACATACCATACATAGTTAAAGTAATGACTAGTGCTCTTAATCCCAGACACAAACTTCTTACTGAAGCTTTTTTTGGGCTGAGTCATGTGATTCACTTGGTTTGCAGGATCTATATATAAAACTACTGCCTTTTTTNAAGAAATCGAAGAACAGACAATACTTTTTTTTCTTTTTTTTTTTTTTTTTTTTTTTCTTCCTGGTTCATCTTTACCCATATTCCAAAACCTGCACACTTTGTAAGCTATTTTGGTTTACCACAGTGCTTGGCACTTGGTATTTTTCCTATGATGTGAAAACAAAACTTCAGCTTGGCTGTTGGTGGCCGTTATCTGAGATGCAAATCTTCTCGCTCAATTGCCAGGGCTCTAGAGTGGTTTATTACCCCTGCCTGTGGCCAGATGGTCCTATTACTCAGAGACCCCAAAGAGGGGTATCCTAGACCTCCAAAGAGTGAGTTCTTACTCTCTAGAGACCTTTACCTCCTGCATGGATAGTCCTTTGGGTCATGATGCCAAAAACACCGGGTATGGGCAAAAAGCCTTGGGAGTAGAGAGGGCAGGATAGGTCTGAACCTTACTGGCTTTTGATCTGCTCTACAGGGTTGCTCATCTTCTTGCCCCAAAACTTTTATTTGCTGTGAATAAATCAATACTGAATACATCCTTGAGCCTCCCTTGCCCAGTCGGAAAACTACTCTGCTCAGCCACACAGATGACATCATCATCAGTTTTAGTTGCAGGAAAATAAAACTAGGATTACCTGCATTTTTAGCACCAGGAGAGGGAAGAATGGCAGGAAAGAAAAGGATGGGGCCTTCTTTGGGGTTTGGGTCATTGAGTATGGTTTGGTTTTTTTTTTTTTCTCTTTAACTCTGACCTCCTTCAAGATATGGACAGAGGAATTGAGTGCACCCTCAACAAGTTTGTAGATGACCTCAAGCTGTGTGACACAGTTGACATGCTAGAGAGCAGGGATGACATCCAGAGGGACCTGGACAGGCTGGAGAGGAGGGCCCAGGCCAACCTCATGAAATTCAACAAGGACAAGTGTAAGGTGCTGCACCTGGTTGGGCACAGTCTCAAGCACCAATCCAGGCTGGGTGGGGAATGGTTGAGAGCAGCCCTGAGGGACCTGGGGGTCTGGGCTGATGAAAAGCTCAATGTGAGCCTGCAGTGTGAGTGCAGCCCAGACAGCAACTGTGTGCTGGGCTGCAGCAAGAGCAGTGTGGGCAGCAGGGCAAGAGAGGGGATTGTGCTCCTTTGCTCTGCTCTCCTCAGACCCCACCTGGAGTCCTGTGTGCAGTTCTGGAGCTCCCAACACAAGAAGGACTTGGGACTGTTGGAGCCAGTCCAGAGGAGGCCACCAAGATGCTGAGAGGGCTGCAGCATCTGCTGTGAGGACAGGCTACAAGAGTTGGTCAACAGGATCAGGGAAGTCTTTCTGCCCTGTACTCAGCACTGGTTAGGCCACACCTTGACTACTGTGTCAGCTCTGGGCCCCTCAATCTAAGAAAGATGTTGAGGTGCTTGAAAACCTCCAGAGAATGGCACCAAGGCTGGTGAGGGGCTGGAGCACAGCCCTGTGAGGAAAGGCTGAGGGAGCTGTGGGTGTGCAGCCTGGAGAAGAGGAGACTCAGGGCAGACCTCATTGCTCTCTACAGCTACCTGAAAGGAGGTTGTAGCCAGGTGAGGTTGGTCTCTTCTGCCAGGTACCCAATGACAGAGTAAGAGGACACAGCCTCAAACTATGCCAGGTCAGGTTTAGGTTGGACATTGGGAAGAAATTCTCCATTGAAAGAGTGATTGGCATTGGAATGGGGTGCCCATGGAATTGGTGGAGTCACATCCTTGGAACTGTTTAAAAGGAGGTTGGATGAGGCACTTAGTGCCATGGTTTAGTTAATTAGAAGAGTTAGGTGATAGGTTCGACTCAATGATCCTAGAGGTCTTTTCCAACCTGGTTAATTCTGTAATTGTGTGATTCTGTGATTCTTCAGCCTGGAGAAGAGGCTTCAAGGAGACACTGGAGTGGCCTTCCAGTATCTGAAGAGGACTACCAAAGGGCTGGGAAGGGACTATTGACAAGATCTTGTAATGACAGGATGAGGAGAAATGGGTTTAAACTGGCAGAGGGGAGATTGAAACTGGATGTTAGGAGAAAGTTCTTTACAGTGACGGTGGTGAGACACTGGAACATGTTGCCCAGGGAGATTGTGGTTGCTCCTTCCCTGGAGGTGTTCAAAGCCAGGTTGGATGAGGAGTTAAGTGACCTGTTCTAGTGGGAGGTGTCCCTGCCTATGGCACTGGGGAGTTGGAACTGGATGATCTTAGAGGCCCCTTCCAACCTAAACCATCTATCATTCTAAGTTTATTTACAATTAGAGACATGGCTCAAGGTGAGGGGAGACTTTGCATAGTGAACAGAAAGGCCTTTCAGATGGGAGTGCATTGCCTGGGGCTCCTCCAAGCTGTGTCTGAGAGATTGCATGTGGTCTTCTGTGTGTAGGCATACATGGAGAGCTTGACAACACCTTCTCTTAACCATGGCCTTCACCAGTTGTTCTCAGAATTTGACTTAGCCCCAAATAACCCACCCAGGATTGCTCTCCATGGCACCTTCTGTATTTCCTTCCTGGCAACCTCAGGACCGCTCAGAAGCATCTCCACACAGGGAGGAGTTGAGTGTGGCTTTACTGGGACATGCCCTTTGGTAGGACTTCCTGGCTGGAGAAAATTGCCCCAGTGTCTGCCTGACCTGGTTCCCATTAGGTTTCTCAGGCTGCAGAGAGGCACGTGTACCCAGGCACTGGCTCCCACAGCTTGCGTGTGCGTTCCTGCGCTCAGCGCCTGCTTCCAGCCCTGCTGTTCTGCCCCCCGCCAAGTCCCTATTGTTCAAGTCCCTTGCTGGTGGCATCACATCTGGCTCAGCCAAACTCCTCCTGAGCGGGGCCCCAGGCTCTGGGGCTTGGTGTGTTGTTTTGTTTCCAGGAATGATTGGGAATGATCATTTTTAGGGGGCCAGTTATAGGCATTGCAGCTGAAGCCGATTTGCAAGCAGAGAGTGTTGTGGTGGAGGGTCAATAAACCAGGTGCTCTGGTGACATGGCAAAATGGGAGAGCCCAAATTGGCACATTGGCTCTGAAAACTTGATGACAAAATCTTGTTTTCCTGTTTCTCATACTTAGCAGGTGCTCTCCCAATGGTCACAAGATGGGGAAAAGTAGTGAAGAGAAAGGGAAGGCATGAGAGGACTGAAGCAGTTCTTGTATGAAGAGTCAGGTTTGCTTATAGTGACCTTCCAGTGCCTGAAAGGGGTCTTACATGAAAGCTGGAGAATGACAATTTACAAAGCCAGGCATCAACAGGACAAAGGGCAATGGTTTTAAACTAGAGAAGGCTAGATTTAGGTTGGACGTTAGGAAGAATTAAGAGGAATTAAGAAGAATTAGGAAGAAGTGTCCCTGCCTACAGTGGGGGGTTGGAACTAGGTGATCCTTGAGGTCCCTTCCAACCTAAACCATTCTATAATTCTATAAGAAGTTCTTTACTAGGAAGGTGGTAGAACATTGAAACAGCTTGCCAGGGAGGTTGTGAAGAAGTTCAAGGTTAGGCTTGAAAGGGCTCTGAGCAGACTGATCAACCTGAGGATGACATTGATCCACCTGAGGATCAGCTGACTGCAGGAGGTTTGGGCTGGACAAACCTTTAGAGTTTCCTTCCAAACCAGTGCATTCTGTGATTTTATCGACTTCAGGACAGAAGTCCTGCTGTTCAGCTAAACTCCAAGCAAGACCTCCACCTTTCCTTAGGTTCTAGGCTCTACTGGGACCTCATTTTAGGCTAATGTCACTTTCAGAGCAGAGGAAAACAAGCTGTTGCTCAGGACTATCATCCTGCTGACAAGCATCACAGCTTGTGGTGCATCAAGTCAGCATGGGAGCACATTTGTTTCCATCAGGAACTGCACTGGATCAACATTTGTCATCCTGTTTATGTCAAACCATTGGCATCCTCTTTTTGTAGGGAAGCTGGGAGAACCATGCAGCTGTGATTTCTGTGAAGTGCCACCAATTAAGTCACTTTTCAGCAGGATGATCAGTGCTTCCAGTAGAGCCAGAGCTTCCCAAGTGAAGCATCTCTGGTTTCCGAGATGATATCCTGGCTAGCAAATGTTGACCAAGAGGAGATGATCTCTAGAACATGACATCTTTCACTCTGAGATGACTGAGATGTTCTGATCTCCATGTCACTTGTGCAAGGACTGGTTCTTGGTCCAGCAGCATTTTCAAAAATTGCATGAAATATTGCTGAGGAAATGGACAGGCAATGGTGTATGAAACCCAACAAGGCCTCATGACATTCAACAATGCCAAGTGTAAGGCCCTGCACCTGGGTAGGCACAATCCCAAGCACAACTGCAAGCTGGGTGGTGAATGGCCGAGAGCAGCCCTGAGGAAAAGGACCTTGGAGTCTGGGTTGATGAAAAGCTCAACATGAGCCTGCAGTGTGCACATGCAGCCCAGACAGCAACTGAGTCCTAGGCTGCAGCAAGAGCAGTGTGGGCAGCAGGGCNCAGCCTGGAGAAGAGAAGGCTTCGAGGGGACCTGATAGTAGCCTTCCAGTATCTGCAGGGGGCCTACAGGAAGGCTGGGGAAGGATTATTTACAAGGACTTGCCATGCCAGGACAAAGGGCAATGGGTTTAAACTGACAGAGGGGAGATTTAGACTGGATGTTAGGAGGAAGTTGTTTGCAGTGAGGGTGGTGAGGCACTGGCACAGGTTGCCCAGGGAGGTTGTGGCTGCTCCCTTCCTGGAGGTGTTCAAGGCCAGATTGGATGAGGCCTTGAGTAGCCTGTACTGGTGGGAGGTGTCCCTGCCTATGGCAGGGTGTTGGAACTGGATGATCCTTGAGGTCCCTTCCAACCTTACCATTCTATGATTCTATGAAACTGCTGTGATTCTGCTGGAGATGCTGGACCATGTCCAAAGAATGGCACTAAAGCTGGAGAAGCTTCTAGAGAACAAGTCTTGTGAGGAGCAGCTGAGAGAACTGAGCTTGTTTAGTCCAGAGAAAAGGAGGTTCAGAGAAGACCTCCTCTCTCTCTACAACTTCCAGGAGCAAGGTGAGGGTTGATTTCTTCTCCCAGGAAGCAAGCAATAAGACAAGAGGGAATGGCCTCAAGTTGCACCAAGGGCAGCTTAGGTTGGACATTAGGAAAAACGTCTTCACTGAAAATGTTGTTAGGTTCTGGAACAGGCTGCACAGAGCAGTGGTGGAGTCCCCATCCCCAGAGGGATTTGAAAGTTGTGTAGATACAGTGCTGAAAGCCATGTTTTAGTGGTGGGCATGACAGTATTGGATTAGTGGTTGGACTTAATTTTAAAGGTCTTTTCCACCCTAAGCAATTCTAGCATTCTATGCCTCTTCCTCATGTGCTTTCCCCTTGTCCTCACTGGCATGGCCTGAATTTAGCCTGAGCTTTCTACCTCCCTTGTGTTTTAGGGAGAACAGGATGAGGTGAGGCACAGATGGTTACAATCACAGCAGCACCACTTGGACCCCATGGTAACACAACTGTTTGTTTCCCTGTCGCAGAGATGAGAAGGATGGGATCCTGACCCTGCAAAGCTCTCTGGGAGTTGTGTTGCTCAGGCCATGGGATAGGAAAAGGCTGTATAATGGGGACTAAGCTGCAAGTCTGGAGAAGATTTTTACCAGCCCCACATACAGGGTCAAATGAATACCCTCGGCATAGGCAGCTCCTGGGACCATTCCAGCACGCACAGGCTGAGTTCGTGGGACAGCCTTCTGCTACTGACTCCCCTTGAGGAGTGGCTTCCACAGCTGTTCAGTGCTGGTGTGGTTACCTCCAGCTCTGACTCCTTCAGAAGCAGCTCTCTGTGGCTGTACCATGAGCTATTTGAACATTCCAGGCAGATGAAAGCAAAAGGCTTTGACTGTTACCCATCAACATCAGCCCCAAGGGTGATTGACCTGGGTCTCCTCCACAAAACAAGAGCAGAGTGCCACTACACTTGACCTCCAAGATATGGTTCAAATCATTGCTATGAGGCAAAATACCAAAAACCTCAGAAAACACTGTAATGAAAGACCAGGATCAGCCTCCATCCACGGGGTATGATGGGGTCAGAATTGGTCCCTTAGATATGGAGGTCTCATCCATCAGAAAGTCTCTGATTTTTAAGGCAACCTTTAAGAAAAGCATCTATTTTCACATGTCTGGGGAGACCTCTTGAATTACAACCTTGCTGAATGCTGCAGACTCATCCCAAGAGAGAAGTTTTACCTTTTCTACTCAAGTTTTACTCAAGTTGGACAAGGCCTTAAGTGACCTGTACTAGTGGGAGGTGTCCCTGCCTATGGCAAGGGGTTGGAACTAGATAACCTTCGAGGTCCCTTCCAACCTTACCATTCTATGATTCTATGATTTCTACTAATGTTTGCCTACAGCTGCAGAGCTCCAAGTCCCAGCCAGCTCAGTAACAGTGGCTTGGCTCCTTAATCATACCTAAACCATTTAAATGCCCAACAAATAAATAGACAGGTTTTGTGTTCCACCAGCAGGGCTTAGCACCTTTACAAAGGGATTTCTTTGATACTTGTGCAATAATAGATTGGCTTTCATTTTGTTAGGTCCTTACTTAGATCAACATACCTCTTCAAGCACTACACTTCCTTTTATGAAAGGCTGGAATTCTTTCATGTTGAAAACAGTTTTACAGCCAAGTCCTCAGTTGTGCTGGCATTTCTCATGTCTTGAACTCCAAACTGGCTAACCACGGTCTCAGAATTCCCAAAGGAAATAATGAAAATTCCTAAAATCCTTGGCAAGGAAACAGTTGAAAATTTTTTAAATTGAGTTAATAATTTTAGAGAAAATGTTTGTAATAAAATAAATATGGGGAGCAAGGGTGAGGGGGTGGGGACAGGACATGACAACTCTCTTTCAGAAATGAGTGTCAGAGGAGGAAAAGAGAAAAGGAGAAAAGATGTTAGAAAATTAAGCCTTCTCTGCTTCTTTGCAGGATTTTGTGTTAAGGATAGCTGTCTGCTGAAGGGAAGGCTTTGCTGTCTCTCCTGGGGCTGTGGTGAAAGCAATGGTGCTTGAGAGTCCACTTACTGTTTCAAGATCACCCTGCTCCTAAAGGTTTAGCATGAATCACAGAGTACCTTTGGTTGGAAGAGACCTTCAAGATCATCCAGTCCAACCTTTGACCCAGCACTGTGAGGTCACCACTAAACCATCTCCCTAAGCACCAGGTCCACAGGCTGTTTAAACATCTCCATGGATGGGGACTGTCCTGGACAGACTATTCCTGTGTTTGATAACCCTTTCAGTAAAGAAGTATTTCATAATGTCCAGGTTGGACCTCCCCTGATGCAGCTTGTAACCATTTCCTTTAGTCCTGTTGAATGATACCAAGTTCAGTCTGCAGAAAAGAAATCTCCAAGAAGACCTTATAGAGGTCATCCAGTACCTGAAGGGGCTACAGGAAAGCTGGGAAGGAACTACAGGGGCTTGTAGTGATCACATGAAAGGGAATGGACTGAAGCTTGAGGAGGGTAGATTTATATTGGATATTGGGAAGAAGCCTTCGTTTCTGGATGCATTGTTTGCTTGTCAGCACAAGCCCTATGAGGAGAGGTTGAGGGAACTGGGAGTGTGCAGCCTGGAGAAGAGAAGGCTCAGGGGTGACCTCATTGATGTCTACAACTACCTGAAAGGAGCTTGTAGCCAGGTGGGGTTGGTCTCTTCTGCCAGGCAACCAGCAACAGAACAAGGGGACACAGTCTCAAGTTGTGCCAGGGCAGGTCCAGGTTGGATGTTAGGAGGAAGTTGTTGCCAGAGAGAGTGATTGGCATTGGAATGGGCTGCCCAGGGAGGTGGTGGAGTCGCCATCCCTGGCAGTGTTCAAGAAAAGCCTGGCTGGGGCACTTAGTGCCGTGGTCTGGTTGATTGACTAGGGCTGGGTGATAGGTTGGGTTGGATGAGCTTGGAGGTCTCTTCCAACCTGCTTGATTCTATGATTCTGTGATTCTCTTTCCCATGTCCCATGCCACCCATCTGCTGGAAAATCTCCTCTCCAGATATTCCTGCTGTTGTGCCACGTATTGCAGTTGTTCTCACACCATCTGTGACTTGGAAAAATATAACAGCTGGGTTCAGGGCAGCACAAAAATGTCCACGATCTCTAAGGGGTTTGTTATCTACTGCACACCTACCACCATCTTCTATCTGCAGCGAGGTCTGGGAGATTGCCAAATTGCAGGACAGCCATCTCCAAGCAGAAACAACACCCAAGGGACAGGTTCCAGTCTCTTCCCAATGTCATTTTATCCTGCAGGAGAGATCATAAAAGACCATGCCACAGGAATACAATCTGCGCTGGTGAGATCCCAACCTGCGGTGCAGTGTCCAGCTCTGGAATCCTCAGCACAAGCAAGATGTGGACCTGTTGGAGTGGGTCTTGAGGAGACCACAAAAAATACTTGAAGGCTGGAACTCCTCTGCTGAGAGGACAGGCTGAGAGAGATGAGATTGTTCAGCATGGAGGAGAGAAGGCTTCTTCTGGTGGCCTTTCAGTACTTAAAAGGACTGAGAAGAGAGATGAAACAGAATTTTTAGCAGGGCCTGTTGTGACAGAACATGGGTTTTAAAGTAAATGAGGTAGATCAGACTAGAGAGAAGGAAAGAGAGGATGGTAAAACACTGGTCCATGTTGCTCAGAGAGGTGGTAGAAGCTCCATCCCTGGAAAGCATTCCAAACAGGGCTGGATGGGGCTCTGAGCAACCTGGTATAGCTGAAGATGTCCTTGTTCTCTGCAAGGAGGTTGGGCTACATGACCTTTAAAGGTGCCTTCCAACCCAACCCATTCTGTGAGTCTATGACTGACAGCGCTTGGACAAACCAAAGGCTCTTCTGGACTGCAACTGACTTCAAACTTGACCAATACTAGAAACGATATATAGGAAAGGCCTGCAAAAATTAAACATGGGAACAGGGACAGAGCAACCCTTCTGGAGTCCTGTTCTGCTGTGGATCCCAACCCTTTCTCAGATAACAATCCTTATTCTTTTCCACTGAAGCTAAAATACATGTTGATATCAATTTTACTTCTTCTTTCCAGGCCATTATGAGCAACCACCACCACAGATGCCTCTGGGTATCATGGATGGTGATAACTGCACACAGATGTCTTTTGCACAGGACTCACTGCCCTGAGAAGCTGTAACAGCTTAGTGTGATATTGCAGATACCAGAAGCTCACTTTACCCATCTGTTTGCTCTTCTTCATCTTGTGTAGGAGCACAAAGCTGTAGGGAGTTATATTCCTGCCAACCCTTAGTACACCAGGCCAATAACTTAAGTTCCCTCTGGCCTCCATTGTCAGAGAATAGGCCATTGAAAGACATTAAATCTCTGCTCTTTCATTCAAGATATGGATTTCTAGGGTTTGATGTCTGCAGAACACAACAGGTTCAAGGTATTTTTCAAGGAGATTCTGCCCAGCACAAAGAGATCCTACAGAGATCGAGTGCCTGCAGATAAAAAGGCACAGGTCCCTTGTGGCAGCACTAAAGATCTTTTGCCTAGCAAAATCAACTTGTTTCCTAAGAATAAGAGATTAGAAGCAAGAAAGAAACATTAGAAATTAAGGAGCTGTGAGGACAGGCTGGGAGAGTGAGGTTGTTCAGCATGGAGAAGAGAAGGCTCCTTCTGGAGGCCTTTCAGTGCTTAAAAGGACTTAAAAGAGAGATGAAACAAAATTTTTAGCAGGGCCTGTTGTGACAGAACATAGAGTGGTGGGTTTAAAGTAAATGAGGTAGATCAGACTAGAGAGAAGGAAGAAGAGGATAGTAAAACACTGGCCCATGCTGCTCAGAGAGATGATAGAAGCTCCATCCCTGGAAATCATTCCTCACTAGGCCATCCTTTTTTTTTTTTTTTTTTTTTTTTCTTTTTCTCCCAGTGAAAACCAATGTATCTTCTCTAATAATCCTGAAAGCACATTCCCAAACTTTTAATCTGTCTTTCCTCCTCTGGAGATACTGACCTCAAGAGCTGAGGGACTGTGATGATCCCAGAGCAGTAAGTCCAAACTGTGAAAGGCTGACACCTAACTGTGGAGGGCTTGACTCTTACCCACAGAAAGATTTCTTTGTGCTGAGATATTTTTACATGGCCACTCCAGCTTGGTGCAAACTCAGCTGGGGACACTAAGCTCAAACCACTGGCTCCCTTCTACAAGTGAGATTTCTATTGGGATACTTGGCCCAGGTGCTGCAGCAGGTGGGCTTGCCCCCTCCTGTAAGCTCTGTCTTGCATCTACTAGCAGTCATGGAATTTGAAAGAGGCTGTTGCACTGCACTAATCATGGGATCTCAGAAATACTTATTGAGGAAAACAAGTTGAGCCTCAGAAAGCTCACCAATTACCCATAAGAAGAAAGTAACAGCTGGAGAAAGAGGCTGTGTGTTCGAGACAATAAATAACCCTTTTAAAACTATACAATGAGAAAGAGAACAGAACTAAATGGCTCTAAAACATGTGATGCTAAGGGGGGTGGGGGTGGGGGTGGTGTGGTGTCAGGAAAACAGAGCCAGCAGGCTAACAAGTCAGATAAGATCATGCCATCCATGAAAGCACTTGCAAAAGGAAATAGATACTGTTCTAAACCTCAATTAATTTAATCTAGTGCATCATTGAAAACAAATTACGATCTCAGATAAAACAAAACTGTGTGGTTTTTAAAAAAAAAAAAGTAACAACAAAACTGCTGCAGTCATGATTTACAGTTCAAAGATGTTTTGTTTATTTCCTCTTCATCAGAGGTCTTCATTTTCCTTGGAGAGCAGATGAATAATTAAAGGTGTTTTCTTATGATGTGTTTGCTGCTGCTCCTTGCTGCTGCCAGCCCAAGGACTGATATGGGAACAATGGTGAGCTATTAGACTTGCTGGTTGCTTGCTGCCTTCTGTAAATAAACCACAAGCAGAAATGACTTCCCTGCAGTAATAGCAATCACACTGCTTTGTTTAGGACAGGAATCCAAATAATGGCATATGAAGACTCGTGTGGTTTTGCAAACTTGTGTGGGTTGTGTTTGAGGAGCAAGCCATGAGGGCAAAGCTGTCAAAGCAGATTTGACTTCTGAGGGAACACCTGCAAGGTTGTGGGGGGAGATGGTGCCTTCCCACAGTAAAGGTCCATGTGAGCTCCCTAGGTGACATGGACAAAGGCAATAAGGCAGAGCTCTCCTGCCCCCAAGAAAGGAGCATAACCCATTGGTTATGCACAAGTCCAAACATATGAGGACAGACTGAGAGAGTTTGGGCTGTTTACTCTGGAGAAGAGGAGACTCCAAGGTGACCTTCTTGTGGCCTTCCAGTATCTGAAGAGGACTTACAAAAAAGCTGGGGAGGGACTTTTTAGGCAGTGACAGGACATGGGGGAATGGAGCAAAGCTGGAGGTGGGGAGATTCAGCCTGGACATGAGGAGGAAGTTCTTCACCATGACAGTGGTGAGAGCCTGGAATGGGTTGCCCAGGGAGGTGGTTGAAGCCTTATCCCTGGAGGTGTTTAAAGCCAGGCTGGATGAGGCTCTGGCCAGCCTGATCCAGCATGAGGTGTCCCTACCCATGGCAGTGGGGTTGGAACTAGATGATCTTTGTGGTGCCTTCCAACCCTGACTGATTCTATGATTCTATAAGCATACACAAAGCACAGAGCTCTTGCAAACTCAGCTTTGTCATCCTTACCACCTGGGCACAAGGGCAAGCATAGGCTTTGCAAGCCACACAGGCATCTTATCAGCAATGGAAAGGGAGGGAGCAAGCCTGAGAATAACTGATCAGTCTTAGATGTGCATTTAAGACTGGAATGAGCTGGGTATCAGAGGTGCCAATCTCTTCCCTGTAGCTCTGAAGAAAGGACCATTACCTAAGGTTTGATTACCTGTGTGGTGACCTTCGGTGAAGACAGATGAGTCCAGCCAAGGTCAGAGCACATCCAACAGAACTGATAGAAGCCATGTTTAAGGTTTTGAGATCCTTTTGACACATAGACTACAGAGCCAGGAGACACCTGGCCAAACAAACACCACCCTGGAGATGACCTGCTTTGCATAGCCTGGGGAAGGGCAGCTGCATACTGATGTAGATTTTGTGTTTCTTTGGGAGTTTTGGTTGGTTGCTTGCCTTGCTTTGCTTTTTTTGGGTTTGGGGTTTTTTGTTTGGGTTTTGGTTTTGATTTGGTTTGGTTTGGTTTTGACTTGTGAGGACAGAAGAAACAAGAGAAATCCACCACAGCTGCAAGCCGTAGAATCTCTTAGGTTGGTAAAGATTTTATGATCATTGTGTCCACTGTAAATGTCATCTCCTGCACAAAAGAAGCTGCCCTTGTGAAGGGTTTAACCATGGGAATGAAAGAAAGCATGAAGATGGCCTCTTTATCCATGCATGGAGAAAAACTGTGGTATACAAGGAGGCAAACTGGATTGCAGAGGAGCGCTGGCCTGTATTGGATGCTGGCAGAGATGCTGTCAGGCTGAAGGCACACTGGGACTGCAGTAAGCCAATAGCAGAGATGATCCAGAAGCAGCATCCCCAGGGACCAAGGAAAGAAAGTGTCTTCATTGTCTCATTCCTAAGACATGCTGGGCACCTCACAAAACATATGGTCAACATCCCGGATGCAGCAAATCCCAAGAACTGGTGAGGTCCAGCTGAGAAGCACGTGGACTGCTGCTGACAGGATGGGACAGCCGTTGCTGGTGGCCAGAGCAGGACAATGGCAGGACACTGAGCATCTCAGGAGCTGCCAACCCGCAGGAGGAGGGTCTGCCTTTGGGTTATTGGTTTGCAGTGTGTCTGGTGTGAGAGGGTTTGGGCCCTGCTCCTGGAATGGGATCCCCAGGGAATGACCACAATTGAAGAGAGAATAATGGAAGCTCTGCTCTTAATGCAAATCACCCACTCTCCCTACAAGGCTCTGTTCCAGGGCCTCTTGTTTAACCCAGATTGACACCAACTTGGCGAAAGCCCCCAGCTGCACATTCCTTCCATACAGTTTTACAAGCTGCAAATGCAAAACCACAAACCATGCTGGGAAGAGGGGAAAAAAAAAAAAAAAACCACACCAAAAAGGAACCTGAACCATAGAGGGTCTCACCATCTTCACTTCTGCCTTGGTTTCTGATTATCATAGCCCTCTTGCCTGCCCTTTTTCCCCCTTCCAGTACCTTCTTACCTTTCAAAACCCTCAGCCTCCCAATAACATTGACTTATGTTCCTGATGAGGGTTATTATGTCCTGTCTCTGCACCAAGGGAAGAAATCAGATCCCAAAATCCAGGTAATTCCTGGTCTGGTTAGACCCTCTTCCTGGGGACAGGCTCAAGGTGAGAACTGGGATACTTCTAAGCTTTATGGCAACAGTCACAACTGCATTAAAAAATGCCAGAGACTATTAATAAAATCCCAGCAACAAAGGCAAAGATCTTCTTGGGCAAGGGAAACACTTTGTTGGTCAGGGCTGATGAGACTCAACCTGTAGTACAATGTGCTCGTGAAATGCACTTGATGGATGGACCACTCGCTGGATAAGGAATTGGCTGGATGGTCGAACCCAGAGAGTGGCGATCAACGGCACAATGTCCACCTGGAGACCAGTGACAAGTGGTGTCCCTCAGGGGTCAGTGCTGGGACCAGTGCTGTTTAACATCTTTGTCAGTGACATGGACAGAGGAATGGAGTGCACCCTCAGCAAGTTTGCAGATGGCACCAAGCTGTGTGGCACAGTCGACTTGCTAGAGGGCAGGGATGCCATCCAGAGGGACCTGGACAGGCTGCAGAGGTGGGCCCAGGCCAACCTGATGAAATTCAATAAGGCCAAGTGTAAGGTCCTGCACCTGGGTAGGCACAATCCCAAGCACAAATACAGGCTGGGTGGTGAATGGCTGGAGAGCAGCCCTGAGGAAAAGGACCTTGGAGTCTGGGTTGATGAAAAGCTCAACATGAGCCTGCAGTGTGCACATGCAGCCCAGACAGCCAACCGAGTCCTAGGCTGCATCAAGAGAAGCGTGGCCAGCAGGGCAAGGGAGGTGATTCTGCCCCTTTACTCTGCTCTCGTCAGACCCCACCTGGAGTACTGTGTGCAGTTCTGGAACCCTCAGCACAGGAAGGACATGGAAGTGTTGGTGCGGGTCCAGAGGAGGGCCACAAAGATGATCAGAGGGCTGGAGCAGCTCTCCTATGAGGACAGGCTGAGGGAGTTGGGGCTCTTCAGCCTGGAGAAGAGAAGGCTTCGAGGGGATCTGATAGTAGCCTTCCAGTATCTGAAGGGGGCCTACAGGAAGGCTGGGGAAGGATTATTTACAAGGTCCTGCAATGACAGGACAAGGGGCAATGGGCTTAAACTGGCAGAGGGAAGATTTAGACTGGATTTTAGGAGGAAGTTCTTTGCAGTGAGGGTGGTGAGGCACTGGAACAGGTTGCCCAGGGAGGTTGTGGCTGCTCCCTCCCTGGAGGTGTTCAAGGCCAGATTGGATGAGGCCTTGAGTAGCCTGTACTAGTGGGAGGTGTCCCTGCCTATGGCAGGGGGTTGGAACTGGATGATCCTTGAGGTCCCTTCCAACCTTACCATTCTATGCCTTCTTACTGAAGGCTCTGTTCCTCAGGGAAATGGTTCATCCATCTTTTTACTGCCTTCCCTGGTCAATCCAACTACCAAATTACCATCCAGATATCAAGGAGGTTGAATCCCGCCTTCGAGGTTCCTAAACTGCTGATGGGACTACAACTGCTTGCGGCTTGTGTGCTAACTTCTGCTGAAATCAACAGGTTAGAGCTGGATCAGACTTCTGTGCCTTTTTTGCTTCTCTTCATTCCAATTTCAGCAGTGCTTGCTCACCCTCTGGTCTCACCAGGCAGCTGATGCCCAAACCAGTCCATGCATCCCAATCCTCTTAAGTAAAGAGATATAAAGAGGGGCAGGTTTGCTCACAGAATTCCAGTATGGTGGGGGTTGGAAGTGGCCTCTGGAGATAATTGAGTCTAACCTCCCTGCTAAGACAGGTATGCCTAGATCAGGTTTCCCAAGATCACAGTGTCCATGTGGGTTTTGAAAGTCTCCAGAGAAGGGGACTCTGCAACCTCTCTGGGCAGCCTGGTGCAGTGTTCTGTCACCCTCAAGGTAAAGTTTTTCCTTAAGTTCAGGTGAAACCTCCTATATTCTAGTTTGTGCCTTTTAGCCCTTGTCCTACCACTGGGCATCACTGAGAAGAGCCCAGCCCCATCCTCATGACCTCCACATTTTAGATATTCATATGCATTTATAAGATCCTCTCTTGGGCTGCTCTTTCCTGGGCTCAGGAAAAATTTGCACACCACATTATAATCAAGGTGATTAAGGAAGACCACTTTCCAAGATCAGCATCATGAGTGCACTTTGCTCCAAGAGGCAACTCTAACTTCATCTAGTCCAACCACTCATTTGAAATGGGATTTTGAATTTCACACAGTTCTCTCTGTATGGAGCTGCCTGGACAACAAACTTAGTTCTTGCTTCTCTGCTCAGACTTGATCTCCACAGCAAGATGTCCAGGGTTGTTTCAAACAACTACTTCTTGCTCTACTGGGATCTGGCTGGAGAGCTGCCCGCTTTTGCTGGTATCTCCCATTCACCATGAGGTCTGTGTCATATAACTAGGGCTGCTGTAACAAAGTGAGACTTACAGGCATATACATATCTGTGGCTCCTGGACTGATACGAGCCACTCCATCACGTTCCCACTCCCATCTGTGGTCCTGCTTCTAAATTTAGCCCTAGGGATGAAAGTGATTCCTCTTCTCCCTTTTTAGGTGAAAGTCACAAAAGCAGTCAAGAAATCACAGAGAAGAGGAAGTCAGCATGGGTGTCAAGGGTTGAGAGCAGGTTGTTTTGGTTTGGCTGTATTTCCTTTCTTATCATCTTACTTCCAATGTAGTTTGGTTTTTTGGTGTCTTCTTCTGCCATCTTTAATTTGTCTACTGCCCCATCATACACCAAAATCTGCAAATATCTGTGGGTGCTCTGGTATGTTCAGCAGAAGCTTAAAGAGAGAAGAAAGTTAACCCTGTAGCAGAATTGGGCTAGTCTTCTCCCAGAGAAGTTTATTAACACCAGGAAACTCACAATGGAAAGCATAGTGCACCTACTAGACCTTCTCATGCTTCTGGAAGGATCAATGCTCACTAGGACAACAGCTGCTCTCTGAAGATATGTTTGCATGCCAGTAGTGCTAATACATAGAATAAACTGGATTTTTCCGATTGCTAATGGTTTTAATCTCTTCCTTCTGTCTCTGGAGTCAAGAAGCCAACAGAAAGCAGAATTGGCTCATGATGTTTACTTCTCTTTTTCAGTGCATTTTATGTAATGTTCATCATACACAAACCTGGAGATTGGCTCCTGCCTAAAGATGGCCATGGGGCAGTTTTGTGGATGTTGATTCCCACATGCTCTCACCCATTGCCACACCAAAGGAAAGATCTTCTCATCACCTTTCTCAACAGTTTTTCTGCAAGCATTACACCATCTCTTGGACGTTCTTTCCATCACCAACTTTTGCCTAAGATCTCTTCCTGGAATTTGTCAGCTGGACAATTCTTGCTCTCCAAGTTATCTGCTCCATAAAGGCTAAGCCACAGATCCATCTACATCTCTTTTGGTATAACCAACCTTGAAAGCTATGGTGCAGTCCATTGTGGTGGTAGGCCTAAGCAGACCAAAATAGATCCTGGTTTGCCCAGACATGTTTTTCTGCTCTTCCCTCCTTCTGTTTTGGTGAGAAGCAACAGCGGGAAAGAGGACAAAGAACCTGGAGCCACTGAGTCTAAGGACTCTAGCTCATCCACACATGTTCCCCTGCTCCCCCTCCTTTTGTGCTGGGGGAAGCAACCGTGGGAAAGAGAACAAAATCCCTGGCTTCACCTAATATGGTCAAGCTTGGCAAAGTGCCGTCCTGATTGGCTAATCTATGTCCAAAGGCCCATTAGTCTCAGGCTGTACCGATAAAAAGGGATGAGAAGGTAGCACAACATGGTCTGCCATTGTATCCGTGCTTGCTTGCTACTTCATTGCATCCTGAGTTGTGTGGAACTCCACGACCAGGAACAGGCTCTAAATGCCTGCAGGCGATTGACCTGCACAGCCAGCATGACATTGGGCCAAGCCTGCTAATGGCATTGCATCCTGTCTGCCCTTCTGCAAGGCTTCTGCTGAACCAGCAATCAAGAGGAACCAGGTCAAAGACTGTACCAGACTCCCAGCTTCCTGAGGAAAGAGCCTGAGAAAACTCCAAAGCTTCTAAAATCTTTGAGACCACCAACAGCAACCCCTCCACGTGCTTTGGATGCTGTCTGATAATATTTTGTGAGTAAATACTTAAAGCCTCTTGCAATCACTAATTGCCTTCTGCCATAAGCAGAAAGGAGCTTCCTACATCCATCTAGTGGATAAGCAGGATAATTAACTGCAAGAGGTGTATTGACCACTAAAACCTTCTCTTCCAGTAAAAAACATTTGCATTTGCTGGGTACCTGTTAAAGTGTTCCAGTTTTGCCAGTTCCCTGTATGTATAAATTTCCAAACAGTGCGTTCTGAACCCTGTAAATAAGTTTTCTGGCAAGATTTAATGTTAATCAACAATTTTCATAGTTACTAACAATCTCTGCCTGGATATAAAAAAATCATATTGATTATTAATTTTGCATCATTCGTAACACCCATGCACTGAACAGTCTTCCATAACTACCTGTACTCAGCAGCTGCAATCATGGACCTCATGGTGACTGGGAGATGCTGGTAAATGTGGGCATATCTCCAGCCAATTTCCATCCTTCACATCATGGCAGTTAAGGAGCACAAGACATGAACCCAATACAGAATCCTCAAAGCATGAATGTAGCTCAACCAGACACTCAGGACACCAGCAGCTGCAGCATGGTCAGATCATCACAGAATCACGGAATCACAGAATATTGGGGGTTGGAATGGACCTTGAAAGATCATCTAGTCCCTGTGCCAGAGCAGGATCACCTAGAGTAGGTCACACAGGAAAGAGTCAAGGTGAGTTTTGAATGCCTCCAGAAAAAGAGACTCCATAACCTCTCTGGGCAGCCTGTGCCAGTAACTTTCAGTAGCTCCCAGTATCTTTCTGAACTAAGAGCAGCACATTCCCTTTGTCAGCCTGTACCTGGGGAAGGAAATGACAGAACATGGTGCAGGATGGATTTGCAGGCCTAACAGGACAACAGATGCCCAGGATCTTCCCTGTGTCAACGTCGTCCACTGCAGTAGGTAGCCCTCAATCTTCTTTTATAACTTGGAGACATCTGGACCTGGATGTAGCCCCAGCAACATATGTACACTGAGTTCACAGATGTGCACAACGGGACTGACTCTCATCACGAGGCTATGGGTTGAGCTACAGCTTAACCCACCCTTCTTTCTCCTCTTTCCTGCTCCCACCCCCACCGCTGGGCAGTATTCAGAGCACAAATCTTCCTTTATTTTTTTCCTTCTTACAAAGTGAAACATTCTGTATCTTATTTATTTTGAAAACCATTTAGAAGGGCAATAATAACATCCTTTGGCTTCTTGCCTCCATAGCCCCAGGTGTTATATATCTCTCATTATGGGAACAGATCCACATCCTGCCTACTTCTGTAGGCAACGCACTATAGGCTCATTAAAATTCTGTAGGTATTGGCTGATAGAAACGAAGCAAAAAATGCACAGTACTAGAAAACCTTTGTGTTACTGCCCAGAACAGAAAATGACTGTGTAATAGGTCGTGTGGTTCAGCGACACCCCTCAGTATCCTGGACATCTGAAAACCTTTTATGTGGTTCCGTCATCCCACGCCACCGCGTGCGGTTTCTGGACTCAGGAGGTGGCGATATGACCGGTTACACAAGGAGGCAGTCGTTTGACACGGATCTATGCTAGAACTGAGGAAGGGAAAAAAAAAAAGAAAAAACAAAAAAACCAAACCTATGTCTTTGTGTGGAAGGAGATAAATAACACAAAAATCGAAGCGGCTGTGACAAAAACCTTGGGAAGGAAAAGTTGCGTCTTGAAAGCTTACTCTTTGGGGAAGAGTAATGCGCCTCGAAATGGCCAAGAAGAAAAATGTGCAGAATGTCCTTGCATTCTGTAAAGAGTAATTGCATTGGAAAGGAGTTATAAAGTAAGCAAACATGACTTCCAATTTGATCCATATTAAGATTTATTGACCCTGAAAGTCAATATTCTCTGCATCAGGGCCAAGGTTAACATCGACTTTGAGGCCAATGGGAAAGTTTTAATGAAGTGCTGGTTAAGAGGCCCTTATGAAACTGGTTTAACAGCAGGGGTTGGAAGTCCCTGCACATGACTGGCCCTATCTTCCTCTGCTTTTCAAAGGCATCCAAATCTGCTAGGCATTCTGCAAAATTCATATAAATACTGTGCCAAGCTGATAAACCCTTTGGATAACTTTTCCACCAGAAGTATGCAACATCTCTGTGCTGCAATCACCCTGATTCTGATGGTGGTCAGGATCTGTTCATCTCCATCCAGTTTAAACACAGAAAGAAAACTTGACCTCAGCTGATGACAAGCTAAGAATACATTTCACAATGCTGTAGAAGGTGGTAGCTTTAGTGTACTTCTGGCCTCTAACAACTCTTACTTTAGGGAAGAGCAAGTACACACCCTCAAAACAGAGATCTGCAAGGCTGTGCAAGTAGAAAGCACTTCTTTGGAGTCAGTAAAGACATGACAGCTCACTTAGAATCCTGTACAGTCACACTCTAGTCTTGTCATTGCTAGCTTAGAATTTCCTTTGAAATTCACTGTGAGACATGAGACGGTCAGAGAACGAAGAGTCTCTGTGGATTGAGAATGAAGAGTTGTTACCCAAAGTCTGCTCTGAGGCATTCAGAGTATCTCTGCCTGTAAAAAAAATCATTCTCCAAGACTGGTTTGGAAACCTGCCTAAAAACTTTCTGCACCTGCAGACCTACAGAAGGGCTTGTGCCCCAAAACATGATCTGTTTTCCCCAGTTTTACCAATCAGGCCAGTAAATGATACCGCCTCTCCCAGAGCATCTTGACTTCCTTAACACTGATCTGCCAAACCTTCATTAGCAAGAGGTGGGGAGCAGAGTTGGAGAGAAGACCACAGTCATTATACTCCTGGCTCCAATCCAGCAGAGCTCACCATGAATTGTATGAATGATTTTGAGGCTATGTGAGACCACAGCACTGACAGGGAACAGGCATTGCTTCAGAACACAGAGGGGAAGCAGCACAACACTTATTTCAGCCTGATTCCAGAGGCACAACTCGCTTTTGAAACTACTTTTAATAAAGTTGCAATGATTTCCCTGGGACTTTGTTGGGTTTGTGCACTTTTATGCCTTTCTCCAGCTGCTTGCTTTCTCCTTGTGTTCATTAAGACATTTGGTTTTGTTACAAGGTCTGAGCAGGAGAAAAATAACTGTATGTATATATAAACAGACTATTAAAAATAAAGAGCATCATGTACTGGCACAGAAGACTTTGCAGTGTTTTTCATGTGTTTCTAGGTTCAGTGTGGCTGTTTATGCACAGCAAACAACCTCTTGAGCCCAACTCTTACCAGTGCTCTCATGACAGCCTTGGTCATCTGTGCCTCATTTTCCCTTTGCAAAGAAGAACCCACTTTGGGTCAGCACCTGCAGAACACCATGGTGTTCTACAGGAGGGAGGTTCACTCAGCTCTCATGGATCTTGAGCAAGCCCATCCCTGATCACCTCTTTTGCCACTCTCTCATAGACCAACTATTGAACACCTCCTTCTGACCCGCTTAGGTTGGGTTTTGTTTAGTGGCAACAACTTCTTTAATAACCTACAGTAGAAAGCACCTCAGCAAACTCTAAGGTGTCTATTCAGGCTGCTTCATTATGTCAGATTTAGGCATAAAACCAAAGAGAAAGAGAGACATGAGCACAACCGCATCAGATGGGAGCCTAACCCCTTTCCAGTAAAACAAGAGTTTAAGCCACACTCCCAGACCACCAGGCAAGCAAGATCTCAGAGAAAAGAGAAGACTTACCACCCACAATTCAACAACAGCTAGAAATACATTCCAAGACCCATGCTGTAGACCTTCCTCAAAACACAATCAGTAAAAAGTCAGCTCTCAACCTAAACCTTTATTTAGCTGCGTTTTACAATTACTGCATAACTTGGCATCATGGGCATAGCCCTACATGGACTAGAAAAGAGCCCAGTGAGCAGGGAGGAGAGCTGGCAGTGAGATTTTCCCACACTTTCTTACAGAATTGATTTGATTCTCCCAAATGACAGAAAATAAAAGAAGGAGGAGGTCACCATTCACTAGCTTCAGGAGTGTACGAGGCAACATGGCCTCAGCAACTTTGTCCTGCAAAGTAAGATCCAGCCTTCTGCATTTCTACACAAAACAGTATTTTCACAGAATTCCAGAATGGTGGGGTTTGGAAGGGAACTCTGAAGATCATCTAGTCCAACCCTTCTGCTAAATCAGGTTGCCCAGGACCACAATGTCCAGGTGGATTTGGAATAGAATCATAGAATCATGGAATGGTAAGGTTGGAAGGGACCTCAAAGATCATCCAGTTCCAAACCCCTGCCATAGGCAGGGACACCTCCCACTAGAACAAGTCACTTAAGGCCCCAGCCAAACTGGCCTTGAACACCTCCAGGGAGGAAGCAGTCACAACCTCCCTGGGCAACCTGTGCCAGTGTCTCATCACCCTCGCTGGAATGAACTTCCTCCTAACATCCAGTCTAAATCTCCCCTCTGACAGTTTAAACCCATTGCCCCTTGTCCTGTCATTGCAGGACTTTGTAAATAATCCTTCCCCAGCCTTCCTGTAGGCCCCCTTCAGATACTGGAAGGCCACTCCAGGGTCTCCTGGAAACCTTCTCTTCTCCAGGCTGCAGAGTCCCAACTCTCTCAGCCTGTCCTCATAGCAGAGCTGCTGCAGCCCTCTGAGCATCTTTATGGCCTCCTCTGGACCCGCTCCAACACTTCCATGTCTTTCCTGTGTTGGGGGCTCCAGAACTGTACACAGTATTCTATCTTTCCAGAGAAGGAGACTCCACAGTGTGTCTGGGTGTCCAGCACTCTCCAGGCCACCAAATTTTTTCTCATGTTCACAAGGAACCTCCTGGCCTCCAGTTTGTGCATGCTGCCCCATGTCCTGTCTCAGGGTACCACTGAAAATAGTCTCATCCCATCCTCTTGCCCCCCACCCTTTAGGTATTGCTAAGCACTGAGTAGATCTCAGTTTTCAAAATCTCTCAATTTTCTCTTTTCGAGGCTAAGCAAACACATCTTTCTGTTCCTAAAAGATGTCACTATTAATTTGGGGCAAAATACTTCCACACTCCCACCTAAGCCCTTCATTAGCACTCAGATATTTGAGCCATTCAAACAGTGCAAAAAAACCCCCAAAACTCAAACAAAACAAAACAACAAACTAAAAAAACAAAACCAAAACAAAACCAACTGTGCACCCAGAAAAGATTTTGGGGTCCATCACCACCAGTGCAGCAGGGAAATGATACAAGCAGCTGAAGTGGTTTGAGATGAGGCTCCAGCTTTACGCAGGCAGGGAGAGTTTATACCTTTAAGAGGAACCAAATGAAAAAAAAAAGCCAAGTCCTTGAGATGAGTCACTCTAAAATGTGCCCATTTTTCTGGCAGGCCTGAGCAGACTCACACAATGCCCCCAGGGGCACAGGCTCCTCATTTGGCAGGGCTGAGCGCAGAAGCTGGGCTGGGGAATACCTTTACGCTGGACAATTTGGCTTGTAACAAGGCTTTTGAGGAACACGGCAATTGCCCACGTGAAACGCATGGCTTCCTGCATTAATATGCTAAAGAGACAAGACAAGCATCTTTAGCTACAGCTGAGGACTAATTAAGACTGCTCTTTTACAAATATTGCATGGTTCATTCCATTCTTCCCCGATTAAGAACAAAAGAAGAAAGAAGTCATTTATTGTCATGAGTCACTTCAGCTACAATGGAAGGAATTCCAACAGATGACTGAGACAAAACAAAAGCTGACATTATGAAAGCCATGTCTAAACACTAATTTAAACTGTCAACTTGCTAGTGAGGAAGGTTCATGACAGAGGGAGAATTAAAACTTAAAAGGGCACATAAATCATTGAAGAGATTAGCAGCGTGTGATGGGGCCAAAGTATGCTGTGCTGGAAGACGGCTGAATGGTAGCAAGCTCCCTTGTAATTTTGGGGGTGAACATCGTGTTTTGCCAGCAGTCTCGTGCTAAAAATGAGTAATTTGGGATGCATTCCCAGAAACGGGAGCTGTGTGAGTCAGTGGTGCTGCTCCCATTTGGAGCAGGTGAGGATCAGACCCAACATGTCCTGCACAACATTTGAGCCTTAGATAAAAATCTGGCTCTAGCTTTCCTCCGACTCATTGCAAGTGCTTAATTTCAGAAAGAAGCCAAAATGGCTTTGGGTCACAGCCGGAGCTACTCTAAGTGGTGATGACTGACTCCCACAATCTGGCTAAACCACGTAGGGAGCAAATCCTTCCCTTCCAATAGCACCACAGTGTCTCCCTCTCTTCCGATTTACAGAATTGCAAAACCACAGAAGGACCTAATTTCAGAATAAAACCTTTAAGATCATCAACTCATCAGGATCATCAAGATTATCATCCTAACACAGACAAGACCTCAATAAACCATATCCCTCAGCACAACATCTATACAACTCTTAAATCCCTCCAGAGATGGAGACTCCACCACCTCCTTAGGCAAGCCATTCCAATGCCTGATGTAAGTTGCTGCACAGGAGGTTCCAGCTCAACACAAGCGGTGCTTCTTTACTGTAAGGGTCCCAGAGCACTGGAACAGGCTCCCCAGGAAGGTTGAGGAGTCTCCTCTGGAGACTTTCAAGGCCTGTCTGGATGTGTTCCTGTGTGACCTGAGCTAGATTGTGTGGCACAGGGTTGGACTCAATGACCTCTTTGGGTGCCTTCCAACCCCTGATATCCTGTGAGCCTGATAACCCTTTCAGTAATGAAATTCTTCCTAATATCCAACCTAAACATTCCTTGGCCAATTTGAGGCCATTTCCTCTTGTTCTATCACTTGTTATTTGATTGATCAGATCCCTTCTCAGTCTGCTCTTCTCCAGGCTAAACAGCCTCAGGTGCCTTAATCTTTCCTCCTCACAGAGGTGCTCCAGTCCCCTCAGCATCTTTATAGCCCTTGTGCTGAGATGAGTGACTCTAGGTCATCTAAAATCTGTGCCTTACCCATTTGCTCCCACTGCTGTTAAAACTCCCATCATAGATTCCTAAGGCACAATCATTCATATTGATGGATTTATGAAGATTTTGCACCTATTTTCATTTTAAAATCCAAGCAACCCTGAAATCCACATGAGAGAATGCTCCATCTCTCCTTCAATTGAACATGCAGACAGAACCCCTGCTTCCCTCACAAGCCAGAAAGCCAGGAGTGAAATCTTCAACCACAATCTTGTGCCCCAGATTTTACCTTAGTCAAAAGAAAAAGGCCAAGAAAGTATTTGATTTATTGCTGAATAAGAAGAGTTTCAAAAATGTGATTTTTTTACCCATCTAAGGGCAGATATTTTCCCCATTGCTTTGGGACCTGGTGGACAATGCTACTTCTCCTGGACACCAGCAATTAAGACATCCTCCATCCAGCTGTACCACTCTCCCAAGGACAGGGATGTTAGTTTGGGTAGATGACAGAATCCCTATATCAGAACATCATGGCCAAGTTCATGGAGACACTCTGCACCGGGAAGGCTCAGGCCTGCATATCCTAGCATTGCTGCTGGAATTAGGTCATTCTCAGCTTTGGCTCCCATTCAGCCAGAAGTTCAAAAAGTCAATTATAAAATAAATAAAAAGAGGGAAAGTAAATGAGATGCAGAACCCTCCAGCTTAGAGGGATGAAATCACTGTGAAAGTAGGGTAGAGATTTGCTATGATATGAGAAGCAATCAGGATCCTTTCCAGCATCCTCGCACTTGGCTGAGCTTGTTGCAGATCGAGACAGTTTTTGCTCCCATCCTTTCCACGGAAATCAAAACAGCTTTTACTTTATCATCCTTGTGTTATGACAGCACTTGGGAGGTGCAATTGTTGAGCCTCTTGTGGTAGATACCACAGAAAAGGTGAACAAGAGGACTGACCTTGTTTGGTATAAAGGCAACAGAAGGCAGGTGAACATTAGGACAATACTGGCCACAAGCATAAAAGAAGTTTAGGAATAATGAGAAATTAACTTTCTTTAAGCTACAGAGATCTCTTCACAAGCATGAGAAAGAAGAGTAATTGGCCTACCCCATGAGGTTCATTATCTTCGCATCTGATCCCTAGTACTGGAAAAGGGTTAAACTTGAAAGGGCTTGTGTCAGCTCCTGGTCTTAACTACTTATTGCTGGGATGAAGAAAGTGGAGCTACCCGAGGGCTGCTAAGAGAGGGATTATATCAAGACAGGGTCAAGCAAACATGGGAGAATGACTTTTACAGCAGTATATCAGATGATTTCATTACAGAAAGGCAGAATGCAAAGAGTAGAGGAATGGCTAGAAAACAGCAGAAACCAGTACAGGAAATGGGGTCCTGGATGGGACATTTGTCTGCATGAATGGCAGAATTTCACCATGCTTCTGCAGAACATTTGCAAGCATTGACCAATGTCCTGGGTGAGAGGCCATACAGACAACCAGGATGGAGATAATACACATTATGGACAAGAGTGAACACAATATTAGCTATGCTAACCTTGGCATTCAACAACAACAAGCTGAGGAACACGGAAAGAAAGTTGCAGGCACAGTGCTTTAGCCGTGCTGGTCAGCTCAGGAGACAGCTTTCTGAGCCATTCTTGGAGCACAGAATAAGGCTGGTAAGCTAGGGGAGGAGAGTTATCAGTTGAATTTTATGGAGTGGTAAAATTAAGGGGAAAAGGAGGAGGGCCCATGAGAAATTTTGAGCGGGACAAACAGAGTCTAGGCTTGCAGGATTAAAAGAGGGAGCAAAGAAAAACGTCATCTCAAGGAAAACAAGATTTCATGACGAGGAACATTGCTTCCTCTGAAGAAGGTGCCAACCTGCTCAAAGCAGAGGAGAGTGTGGGCACTAAGCTTCCACTGGAAATGTGTCCCATCCCCCCCTCCCCCCTGCATCTAGATAAAAGGATCTTATTCAGGTCCACTGAGCACTGGGTCTGGTCAGTGTTTCCAAAGCGGTGGGCTGCCTCTTCCTGTCCAGACACAAGCTTGGCAAAGGTAGATCACTCAAGGTGCCTCATACTTTGTGCATTCTTCAGAGGATCCTGTGTGAAAGATGAATTTTGATGCAAGCCCACTGACATCAGTGGAGTCATACACCAGGTTGACATTGCATGCTGAACCAAGATTTTAATGTCACTGTAGCTTTGCAAAGAGCCTCAGCTGCAGTGAAGGGATGAATCGGATCTCCTCACCAGGGTAAAATTAGCCTCAGGACAGCTGTTCTGACACTTTCACAACAGCACTTTTGGGGTGTTTGGCTTTGTTTTGCTTTCTTGGTTTGTTTGGGCTTTTTACCTCTTTTTTATCAGTGAGTCTCCACTAAATCCAGTTCTGCATCACTGTGTGCAGTTCTGGAGCCCCCAACACAAGAAGGACATCAAATTGTTGGAGTGAGTCCAGTGGAGGCCACAAAGATGCTCAGAGGGCTGGAGCAGCTCTGCTAGAGGGACAGGTTGAGAGAGTTGGGGCTCTGCGGACTGGAGAAGGGACTACAACCTACCCTACAAGCGTACAGGAGGGCTGAGGAGGGACTATTTACAAGATCTTGTAATGACAGGACAAAGGGCAATGGGTTTGAACTGGCAGAGGGAAGATTTAGACTGGATGTTAGGAGGAAGTTCTTTACAGTGAGGGTGGTGAGGCACTGGAACAGGTTGTGGCTGCTCCCTCCCTGGGGGTGTTGAAGGCCAGGTTGGACAAGGTCTTGAGTGACAGTTTCTAATGGGAGGTGTCCCTGCCTATGACAGGGGATTGGAACTAAACGATCTTTGAGGTCACTGCCAACCTAAACCATTCTATGATTCTATGATTCTGTGATTCTATGATTCTATGATTCTATGTTCCTGGCCACTTTGTATGAAAAGATCACGAAGCAAGAAGCAATGGAAACATGCTGACAAACAGCTGAACAACTTTGGAGATGCAAGCCTGAGCACTACCTTATGTTTCAGCAGCTTGACTGACTCCCACGCCTGGGACTGTTGGAATTTCCCACCAGCTCAGAGCAGCACTTTCCCACATATTTTAGGTGTTGAACTAATTGGGAGCTCAAAGGAACAACATTTCCAAGCCCTTGATGAAGAGCATGTCTATCGATCGAAAGCAGGACCAGCTGCCAAGCTTCTCAGAGGTCATTCACCTGCACCTGAAATGTGGGTGAGCATCTCAGCCTGGTGGGGTTATTTAAGGACCAGCTGGTCATAGAAGCATAGAATCATAGAATGGTAAGGTTGGAAGGAACCTCAAGGATCATCTAGTTCCAACCCCCTGCCAGAGGCAGGGACACCTCCCACTAGAACAGGTCACTCAAGGCCTCATCCAACCTGGCCTTCAACACCTCCAAGGAGGGAGCAGCCACAACCTCCTTGGGCAACCTGTGCCAGTTTCTCACCACCCTTACTGGAAAGAACTTCCTCCTAACATCCAGTCTAAATCTCCCCTCTGCTAATTTAAACCTATTGCCCCTCATCCTGTTATTACAAGACCTTTTCCATAGTCCCTCCCCAGCCTTCCTGTAGGCCCCCTTCACATACTGGAAGGCTACTCTAAGGTCTCCTTGAAGCCTTCTCTTCTCCAGGCTGTAGAGCCCCAACTCTCTCAGTCTGTCCTCATAGAAGAGCTGCTCCAGCCCTCTGATCATCTTTGTGGCCAGAGGGCTGGAGCAGCTCTCCTATGAGGACAGACCTATGTGCTCCTATGAGGACAGACTTAATGTGCTGTGATACGAAGTGATACAAAGTCAAAGCGAGTGCCCTCCTGTGTGTGGATCAGAGTGAGGTCCGCAAATACAAGTGCAGTGGGCTGCATTTTTCACTGAGCTCTTGTCCCTGTTTGTAAACAGTGGAGGAAGAGACCCAAATGTGTGTCCAAGCCGGAGCAGCGAGAGAACATACTGTAATCCTGTAATGCAAAACAGAGTGGCTCGCTAGCAGTGCAGATCTGCAGAGAATTCCTGACACGATCCTTTTACGTATTTTATGTTAATCACTTCCATCTCAGGAACACACGCAAACAATACCCTGTTAGACAGTCCCTTTGGCACTCGGACAACAGCTCGAGCTGCCGCATCTACCAACGCGGCGGTCAGAGCAGCCGCACTAGGGATGGGGAGGGCATCAGTGTGGTGGAGGGCCTAAATTACACCTGAATGCCCATCTTGCCCCCTCGCTTCCCTTCTCCCCTTCTCCCCTTCTTCCTGAGCGAAAGAGTGGGAAGGCAGACAAAGGCCTAGGCGCCTTCCAGTCTGCCGTAGAACTCCATATTTGGAATCACTATATACCTTGCTCTGTTCACCGGTAAACAAAAGTCACAGTGCAGGGCCCGTGATCTCCTTTTTTGGGGTGAGGTAACTCAGGATTAATTGCTATTTACTCCTGTTCAAGAACTCTTAAAAACCCAAACCAATTCATTTGCGTCGTTGCCACTTCGACGGTTACCATCCTCCTTGCTACCTGTTGGCACTGCCTGGCGTCACATAGTGGGGAACTCGCCTTTTCCCCACAAACACCGAACTATAGGACTGCAGGGCTCACCCTGTGCCGAGATACACAGTAGCCCGTCTGAACTCAGTCCGTCTAATGCTGGCCGAGCCTCTGAAACAGCCCTAGGCAATCTGCGACATCGCAACTCGCTGAGCCTCACAAACAGCCGAACCGTCCCAGCCCGGGCTGACTGCTCCGAGGAACCTCCTGAGAGCCACGGAGGGTTCACCTTGTCACACTCTGCGATCCCTGGGTACACTCCATCGAGCCGCGTTTGCATCACCGGACCCACAGTCGTGTGAGAGGCCGCCACGCGGCAGAGACTATATCATTTCTCATTTCTAGTCTCCATCTATACTTCTGAGTTATTAATTCTGAGACTCCAATCTAGGAGTAAATCCTCTTTTCTGAAGTCCAGGAAGGTTTGCATTTAGTCTTGGGGCAGTAGTTTATGCTGCAAGGCTTTATAGCTGTTCAGCTTCCTAAACGCCTCTTAAAAATCATTTAAATTAATTTTATTGTATATGTATTCATTCTGCAAAGGTAGTTTGTCCAACCGCACATAAGAATCTGTGTTTGAATTGTATATAAGTTGGGGGATTTTCTTGGTTTAATAAAAATATCTAATGTTTTTATATTGGTCTTATTACAATTCATTTGCAACCCAGATTCATCCCCTCTTTAACAGTAAGTGGACACTGCACGTGGGAAGAGACCAAAAGGCAACATGCATGAAGTGCAGCTGGCACTGAAGTTCCTATTTGGGGCTTTTTCACTGGCTTTTCTGGCTTTCCTGTGGACCTTTCAAGCAGAGCATGTACCCAATTGCTCATCATAGAATGATAGAACAGTAGAATGTCAGGGGCTGGAAGGGACCTCGAAAGATCATAGAATCATTGGATCATAGAATCACAGAATCATTGAATCATAGAATGTCAGGGGCTGGAAGGGATCTCGAAAGATTGTAGAATCATTGGATCATAGAATCACAGAATCATTGAATCAATCATACAATGTCAGGGGCTGTAAGGGACCTCAAAAGATCACAGAATCATAGAATCATAGAATGTCAGGGGCTAGAAGGGACCTCAAAAGATCGTAGAATCATTGGATCATTGGATCACAGAATCATTGAATCATAGAATCATTGGAACATAGAATCACAGAATCATTGGATCATAGAATGTCAGGGGCTGGAAGGGATCTCGAAAGATCATAGAATCATTGGATCATAGAATCACAGAATCATTGAATCATAGAATGTCAGGGGCTGGAAGTGACCTCAACAGATCACAGAATCAGAGAATGTCAGGGGCTAGAAAGGACCTTGAAAGATCATAGAATCATAGAATGTCAGGGGCTGGAAGGGACCTCGAAAGATCATAGAATCATTGGATCATAGAATCACAGAATCATTGAATCATAGAATGTCAGGGGCTGGAAGTGACCTCAACAGATCACAGAATCAGAGAATGTCAGGGGCTAGAAAGGACCTTGAAAGATCATAGAATCATAGAATGTCAGGTGCTGGAAGGGACCTCGAAAGATCATAGAATCATAGGATCATAGAATCATAGAGTATCAGTGGATGTAAGGGACCTCAAAAGATCACAGAATCATAGAATCATAGAATGTCAGGGGCTAGAAAGGACCTCGAAAGATCGGAGAATCATAGGATCATAGAATCACAGAATCATTGAATCATAGAATCATTGGAACATAAAATCATAGAATCATTGGATCATAGAATCACAGAATCATTGAATCATAGAATGTCAGGGGCTGGAAGTGACCTCAAAAGATCGTAGAATTATAGGATCATAATAGAATCATAGAGTATCAGGGGCTGTAAGGGACCTCAAAAGATCACAGAATCATAGAATCATAAAATCATAGAACGTCAGGGGCTGGAAGGGACCTTGAAAGATAGAATCATAGGATCATAATAGAATCATAGAGTATCAGGGGGTGTAAGGGACCTCAAAAGATCACAGAATCATAAAATCATAGAATGTCAGGGGCTAGAAGGGACCTTGAAAGATCATAAAATCATAGAATCATTGAATTATAGAGTATCAGCGGCTGTAAGTGACCTCAAAAGATCACAGAATCATAGAAACATCGAATCTTAGAATCACAGAATCATAGAATCAAGCAGGTTGGAAGATTCTCCAAGCTCACCCAGCCCAGCCTATCACCCGGTCCTATACAATCAACTAGCCCATGGCACTAAGTGCCCCATCCAGGTTTTTCTTCAACACCTCCAGGGACTGTGACTCCACCACCTCCCTGGGTAGCCCATTCCAATGCCAATCACTCTCTCTGTGACAATCATCTGCTCCAGCCCCCCTGCCAGAGCAGGATCACCTAGAGCAGATCACACAGGAACACAACCAGATGATTCTTGAATATCTCCAGAGATGGAGATTCAAAATCTCCCTGGGCAGCCTGTTCCAGTGCTCTGTCACCCTTAGAGGGAAAAATGTTTTCCTCAGGTTCACACTGAACCTCCTATGCCTCAGCTTCCACCCTNAGGTTTTTCTTCAACACCTCCAGGGACTGTGACTCCACCACCTCCCTGGGTAGCCCATTCCAATGCCAATCACTCTCTCTGTGACAATCATCTGCTCCAGCCCCCCTGCCAGAGCAGGATCACCTAGAGCAGATCACACAGGAACACAACCAGATGATTCTTGAATATCTCCAGAGATGGAGATTCAAAATCTCCCTGGGCAGCCTGTTCCAGTGCTCTGTCACCCTTAGAGGGAAAAATGTTTTCCTCAGGTTCACACTGAACCTCCTATGCCTCAGCTTCCACCCTTTGCCACTTGTCCTGTCACTGGGCATCACTGAGAAGAGGCTGGCTCCACCCTCCTGGCACTCACCCCCTGTGTTTTCATAAACATTAATGAGGTCACAATCATGGAACGGTAGGCACTGGAAGGTACTTTCAGACATCACTGAGTCAACACCACTCCACCATCCCACCACCCCCAAAGCAGGATCACCCAGGGCAGGTCACCCAAGAATGCATCACAGTATCACAGTATCACCAAGGTTGGAAGAGACCTCAAAGATCATCAAGTCCAACCTGATACCACAGACCTCAAGACTAGACCATGGCACCAAATGCCACATCCAAACCCACCTTGAACACCTCCAGGGACGGTGACTCCACCACCTCCCTGGGTAGTCCGTTCCAGTAGCCAGAACTTTCTCCTTACCATCAGCCTAAACTTCCCCTGGCACAGCTTGAGACTGTGTCCTCTTGTTCTGGTGCTGCTTGCCTGAGAGAAGAAAGCAACCTCCTCCTGGCTACAACCACCCTTCAGGTAGCTGTAGACAGCAATAAGGTCTCCCCTGAGCCTCCTCTCCTCCGAGCTAAACAATCCCAGCTCCCTCAGGCTCTCTTCATAGGGCTTGTGCTCGAGGTCTCTCACCAGCCTTGTTGCCCTTCTCTGGACACATTCAAGTACCTCAAGCATGCAAATGGATCTTGAAAATCTTCAGAGAAGGAGACTCCATAACCTCTCTGAGCAGCCTGTTCCCAGTGCTCCATTACCTTTACAGTAGTTTTTCCTCAGGTTGAGGTAGAACTCACTCTGTTTCAGTTTGTGTTCATTGACTCTTGTCCTATCACAGGGTACCACAGAAAATAGACTGACATCTTCTTCTTGACACCTACCCTTCAGATATTTGTAAACATTAATAAGATTCCCTCTCACTAAGTCTTCTATTCTACAGGCTAATCAGTCCCAGCTCTCTCAGCCTTTCCTTACAAGACAAATGTTCCGGTCCCTTAATCATTCGGCCCTCCATTGGACTCTCTCTAGTATATCTCTATCCCTCTCAAACTGGTGAGCCCACACATGGAAACAACACTCTGGATGTGGTCTTACCAGGACAGAGTAGAGGGGGAAGAGAACTTCCCATCACCTGCTGCCCACTCTTCTCAATGCACCCCAGGATACCGCTGGCTTTCTTGGCCACAAGGGCACATTGCTGTGCCATAGATATCTTATTGTCCACCAGGGCTCTGAGATCCTTCTCCATGCAGCTGATCTCCAAGAGGGCTCATGGATGTCAGAGCATTGCAATGATCCCAGACACCCTAAAGCTCTTCTATACAGCGATAGGCAGGAAATCTCCTCAGTACAGAGGTCCACATCAGCAGGTCTCTCCTGCTGGGGACAAATTGGTTCCTGCCTAACCAGATTTCTCTGTCCCTTATCCTTGCTGGTTTGCAGAGGGATACTAGGGTCATGCAAAAAATTAGTTCTTTAAATAAGCCTTGAGATTGCCTGGAAAGTATTTTCCCATTGGAAAGAAAAGGGATGGATTGCCCAAGAGCAGGGATGTGCACAGATGCTGCTGTGTTGCAGCCTGTGACACAAATGTCACTTAAAGATGAGAGGTGGGACAACTCTGTACATCAAGGGCACAAATCCTGCTGTTGTGGGAACCAGCCAGGAGATCATGGAGACCTCAGCACTGTCTGGAAAGGGCCTGGGAAGCAGATGGAAGGAAAGAGTGAAGTGAAGAGTGTTCTCCATGTTTGCAGAAGCAACTGCTGGAAGAGGACACTTAAAACAAGCCTGCAGCTACAACAAGGGTAATTCCTCATCATTAATAAAATAGCCCATGGTGAAGGGAGGCAGCTTTGTGCATTGGTAAGTCAGCTCTCCACGGGGACAATTACAGCAGCCACGGTGCCTCACTGCCAGTGGGATGGGATCCACAGGGAGGCCTCCATCCCCAGGGGTCCCCAATGCAATCCAGCAGATGGGCATCAGTCAGCACCACCCCACACTGGGTCAGTGGGCAGCCCCAAGGGGAAGCAGAAGCTCTCTTCAAGTACAAAGCAGTTATTTTAAAGGATCCAAGCCCTCAAATACCTTATTTTCCTTCTATAGCACATTTTTTTGCTACCAAAATGAAAATCTCAGGGATTCACATCATGTAGCCCTTTGATTGCAGTCAAGCAAGACATATTTCTGTTGGTGTCACCGAGAAGCAGCACTGGGGTTGGGACATTTCTGCTCAGGATGTGCTTTTAAAGCAATTAAAGAGCAACCCTGATTTTGAATAGTAACACTGAAATGGAATTCACTCCAACATTCACTAGCCCAAATGTCTTCACAGAAATCATGCTGTTCCCCCATTGTTATTTAACAATAAATCCTGCCCCTGGGGAAATGCATATAAATATGAATTTAAGAGTTCCCAGATACCAAGAATCTCGCTTTTTTTTTTTTTAACCCTCCTTAGAGATAACTTAGAAATCTTCTTTCAAATATGAGCTTTTCTTATGCTTTCCCCCTTAATGCTGTAAGATGCTCCTGCATGAGAGGAGCAGCATCTGGACACTGCAGGAACACAGAATGATGAAGAAAGGCATCTTAAATGAAGATAATTCCTTTATTCCAGTGCTGTGGGGTTAAACACCTCCATGTGCAGTAACATTTGCTGCTCTGGAGCCCAGCTGAGCTCTTTTGTGCTAGAGCTGACTGGGGAGGCTAAAGTGGATTGCTGTAATTATTGTACTAAGAGCTTTTGGGTTTGGTTGGGGTTTTTTTGTTTGGTTGGTTTGGGGGATTTTTTGTCAGGGAGGTGGGGTAGGGGTGCAACAAGAAGGACATTGAGGTGCTGGAGCAGGTCCAAAAAGTGCAACGAGGCTACTGAAGGCTCTACAGCACAAGACTTGTAAGCAACAACTGAGGGAACTGGGATTGTTCAGCCCGGGGAAAAAAGATTTGAAAGAGAACTTCTTGCTCTCTACAAGTCCTTGAAAGTAGGTTGTAGAGAAGTGGGGGGCAGTATGCTCAACCAAGGAACAAGGGAAAGGACAGGAGGAAATGGCATCAGGTTAAATAAGGGGAGGTTTATGTTGGACATTAGGACAAATTTCTTCCACAAAATCATTGTTAAGTCCTGGAACAGGCTGCCCAAGGCAGTGGTGGAGTGACTATTCTGGGAAGGATTTGAAAGATGCTTTAGTGGTGACCTCAGAGGAGAGGGNATGTTATGATCAAACCAAGCAAGCTCACCAGGTGTGGCAGAGTACAGAATTTATCTCCTTGTTAAAAAAAAACCAAAACCAAAAACAACAAACAAAAAAAAACCCCAACTTATGGAGTTTTTTTACACTTCATTCCTAACAAAAATGTCTTCTAAAACAAACTGTAAAGGGGATTTATTGAGAGTGCAGTGGGGAGCCAGTCTTGGCAGATCAGTAAAGAGAAAGGCACATGTGCACCTTGAAAAGGCTGGAGATGTGTGGTGTGATGGGTGCTGAGCCCAGCTAGAGCATTTGACCTCCCTGTCTGCTGGTGGAAAGACTCCGTTCATTTTCCAGTGCCCCAGGCACTCAGAGAAATGTTGAAAGTAATCCAGCTAAAACTCCACCTGGAAAGTGGTGGGTGGGAAATTTAATAGCTCAGTGATTGGCATGCTAAAAAAGCAGAGGTGAGATAGCTGTAAGGAAGGATCCCACAAAATCTGGTGCTGTGCTCTGCTGCTGCAGAGGAAAAGACACTTTCTTCACCACCTCATTTCTACATGGCTGTCCACCCTGAGTTGTAAGCAATCCTCTACTATGACAACCTAACAATGAACTTGCACCCTGCACAATACCCTCAGTTACCCACATCCCCTGATAACCCTTTCCTCTCTCACAGTTCTTTCAGTCTAATTTTGCCCTCATTTTTTTTTTCATCAATGCATTGAGGGAGAACACCTCAGCTTCTGCCATTTTTTTCAGGGCACAGTTGGTACCAAGGGAGGTCACAACATCATGAAAATCGGAAGACAGCTCATCATCAAGCCCAACCACCAACCCAACAGCACCATGCCCACTAAACAATGTCCTGAAGTGCCATGTCTTGCATGTGCTTTAGAACATCTCCAGGGAGGGTGACTCTACCGTTCTAGCCATCTTTTGAGTTGTGCTGTGCAACACTCATTCTGCTCCCCTCCCTTGCCCATATAAAGGAAGAAATGCCAATTAAATCACTATTACTCCCTCTGATTCAATTTCTCAACAGCTGCTTACTACAATCCCCCATTAGCACTCATGACTTACCCTGCACGGTGATGAATTCTTCACAGAGCAAGCCCATCCCCAAACTCAGCATCTCTCCTTGCAGCTGGGGTGTAGGTAGGACATGCTTTACTTAATGTGCTGGAAGCTCCAACATTCACTTTGTGGTTTCAACGACTGAGCAATCAGGACTGTCCCTGAGGGCTAGGTTTGCTTCTTGGGGACTGCAGAAGGAGAACAGATCAGCAACAAAAGGTGCAAACGTGTTTGTCAATATTACAGAGCCCCCTGCCACCGCTTCTCACCTCGGGTAACACGGTGTTTAAGAGGGTATGAATTAATACAAACAACCTGCTGATGTCTACCTGACAGAATAGGTGGGAAACTGAGTTCACCTTGGATTTACAAACTGGGAAGGCTATTCCTCATCCTGATTGATGGTGAGTCACAGAGCACCGCTGCGGCCATTCGCACACCCGCGCCGCTATACGTCAGGCGTCATGGGAGTGAGAACAGTGGGAGAGCAAAGAAAGGTCTCCTGCTTCCCTGTCAACTAATTTTCATGTGCCAAGTGAAGACGTGTCCTGGAATTTTGCAAACCTGTATTTAGCAATGCCAAACGTCTCCAAAGAGGGCTTTGTAAGATGCTGGAACAGGAAGCAAAATGCATGCAGGTATAAAAGCTCTCTAAGAAAACAATAACTTACACAACTTTAGAGGGATATCCAACAATCCATTTACTGCCAGCTGGGGACTGAGATGAATATCTAGAAGGCTGATGAACAGCAGACAGCCCAGCCCCAAGATTCTTCTTGCATGCAAGTGCACTAACAGCCCTTGCATAGCATTTTTCTTCATGCATTTCCAGTGGTTTTGCCCTGAGGACTTGGTGTTTGATAGGCAGTTTCCACATGGCAGATCTCCTTCCAGTATAGCTTTATCCTCACAGAGAGGAACCTTAGCAGAATCATAGAATGGTAAGGTTGGGAGAGACCTCAAAGATCATCTAGTTCCAACCCCCTGCCATAGGCAGGGACACCTCCCACTAGAACAGGTCACTCAAGGCCTCGTCCAACCTGGACTTCAACACCTCCAGGGAGGGAGCAGCCACAACCTCCCTGGGCAACCTGTACCAGTGTCTCACCACCCTCACTGCAAACAACTTCCTCCTAACATCCAGGCTAAATCTCCCCTCTGCCAGTTCAAACCCACTGCCCCTTATCTTGTCATTGCAAGACCTCCCCAGCCTTCCTGTAGGCCTCCTTCAAGTGGCAGAAAGCAGCACTGAAGGATTTACACAGAAAGGAATACGGTATTTCATCTAAAGAGACTTCCCCTTGCAGCATAAGCTTTACAGGAGAGGACCTACAGAATCAAGAATCACAGAAACATGCAGGTTGGCAAAGCCCCTCATGATCACCAAGTCCAGCCTAGAACACTACTCTACAAGATTCACCTTAAACCATAGCCCTAAGCACCACAGGCAAACCACCCTTAAACACAGCCAGGTTGGGGGACTCCACCACCTCCCTGGGCAGTTCATTCCAGTCCCTGACTACTCTCACCATGAAAAACTTTTTCCTAATGTCCAATGTAAATCTCCCCAGCCTCAGCTTGAGGCCATTCCCTCTTCTGTCTCCAATTCCCTGTGAACAGAGACCAGCAGCAGCCTCTCCACAATGTCCTTTCTGGTAGTTGTAGACAGCAATGAGGTCTCATCTCAGCCTCCTCTTTTTCAAACTAACCATTCCCAGCTCCCTCAGTTGCTCCTTTTAAGATTTATTCTCCAGTTCCTTCCCCAGCTTTGTTGCCCTCCTCTGGACTCAATCTAGCACCTCCACATCTCTCTTGTATTGTGGTGCTCTTTTTCACCTGTCCTTTTGTGTATATGAAAAGTCTCCAGTGCCTTAGGGCTCCTGCCTTTCAGGAGCTCAACACAGGCTTCAAATTCAATATTCAAGAGTATGGCAATACAAGGTCTACATTATTTCATCTCATGGTTATCCCTGACATGTGGATAAAACTGTGGATGCCTCCTTCCTGGAAATGTTTAAAGCCAGGGTTTATGAGGCTTTGAGCAGCTGGGTCTAGTGAGAGGTGTTCCTGCCCATGGCAGCAGGGTTGGAACTAGATGATCTTCCAATTCAGGTCACTCTATGATTCCACAATTCTATGAATTGGTTCTACTGCTGAGTAGTGTGAGGAAGATCTGCTGCATCTTTGTGGTGGATTTCTCCATCCCATTACTGGAGAAATGACTGGCCTGGAGAAGAAAAGGCTTTGAGGAGATCTTAGAATAGCCTTCCAGTATTTGAAGGGGTCCTACAAGAAGGCTGGGGAGGGACTATTGACAAGGAATTGTAATGACAGGACAGGGGCAATGGGTTTAAACTGGCAGAGGGAAGATTTAAACTGGATGTTAGGAGGAAATTGCTTCCAGTGAGGGTGGTGAGACACTGGCACAGGTTGCCCAGGGAAGTTGTGACTGCTCCCTCCCTGGAGGTGTTCAAGGCCAGGTTGGGTGAGGCCTTGTACGACCTGTACTAGTGGGAGGTGTCCCTGCCTATGGCAGGGGGTTGGAACTAGATGATCTTTGAGGTCCCTTCCAACCTTACCATTCTATGATTCTGTGACTGCTCTTTGGGACATCACAGAAATGGAAGGGGAATTTCACCCCAAATGACCCCTCAAAATTCTCTGTGGTCGAACAATGGTACAATAAAACCCACCATTGCCAGGCAGCATTATTATAAAATAACTGCAGGGAAAACATTCAGGAATTAACCTGCTATAACACACACAAGTTTCTTTCATGAAGAAGGGAAGGGAAAAAAAAAAAAAAAAAAAAAAAAAAAAAAAGAAAAAAAAAAAAAAAGCTAAAGAGTTTCCCCAAAAAAAAAGAGTAAGAGAAAAAAAAAAATAATGCTACAGAGTTTCCTCAATAGAACATGGAGCACAATCTAGTACTGTCCACATGACCCTGAGGACATGATGTCCTAGTGTGAGAGTTACCAGCATCCTGACAGAGCTAGGAAGTCCTCTCTTGCAGTTGCCCTGTAGACATGAAATCACACAAAGAAAGACTTCATTAGGATTCTGAACTAAAAATAGTCAAGGGGAGGGGGAAAGAGTGGAACATTCAACTTTCACTCTTGGCAAGCAGCACAGCTTTGCAACCTTTAGGATATTGTTTTAAAACTAAGCTGGAATTCTGCACGGCTGTGATTCTGACAGCTCAGCATCTACCAAGGGGAAAGAATTACCAAAATAAAACCTTTACCTGAGAAAACCCTGAAGAACTTATGTGCCCTCGTGGCAAAATTCCTGCCCAGACAAAACTGCTCCTGTCATTGGAAATGAGAGCCTGGAGAACTATTGGCATCAATGAGAATTTTGTACAAGCAAAGATCATGAGGTTAGAGCCAAAGAGATTGTCCACAGCTCCAGAAGTGTTAGGAGGTTCTGGATAAGATAGAAAAAAAAAAAAGAGCAGTAATCCTAGTCTTTCTGAGCAGTCAAGGTCCACCAGCATCTTCACTGGAGGCTCATCTCTGGTGCAAGGGCCCTGTCTTGCCTAACATGTGGCCAGCAGCAGCAGCAGCAGCTCAGCACAAGGGTGGGAATTATCTCCCTGCTGAGGCCTGTCAATGCAATCCCAGCAGCTTCAGGAGATCTGCAAAAAGACAGGTATATCAGAACTAGGATCTGTTCTGCAAAACAGTATGGACACTTGAAAGTCCCTGAGAGAGGTAAGACCACCAGCGTCCAAACTGGCACCACCTGGGGCCCTGCATCTTGTTTATCCTCATGTGATAGAGCTCTGGCATCACATAAGACACAGTCTGATGAGAGGACAACTACTTATGTCAGGCAACCCCAGACCCTTCCCCTGGCAAAAACTGGAGCACCAAGTACCCAGCTCTACACCCAAGCCCTGAGTACATTTTTTGGGTGCCAGAAACAGGAGCCACAGTCTGGTCCTGGCTTTCAGGACTACTCAGGTGTTTTCTTCACAGTTCTGGTGGTGTCAGATGTTGGTCGGCTCCTGGAGCAAAGGCAGACCTGGGTCCATCCAGTTCATCTCCTGGTCAAGGTCAACTTCAAGCTTTGTATCCCTCTCACTTGAAAAAAAAAAATTGCCATTTCCCAGTACAAGGGACATCTTTTCAGGACTGTCACACTCTGCCTGCTCTGCACAGGAGAATAGCACAAGCACCCAAGAGAGGCATCAGAGGATAAGCTTTCCTTGCAAGAAAGCCAAAGGCATGAGGGTGTTGGACTTGATCATCTTAAAAGTCCCTTCCAAGCAGAATGATTCTGTGATTCTGTGTTCATTTCAAGCACATAAACTCCTGCAACTCACATGGTGTTAGGAGTCAGACACATAGAGGCTTTCATGAATCTAGCCTTTGGACTAGTCCTTCTGTTTATCCTGGATCCTTAATAATATCAACAGTTCCTAATAAAGGCTCAGAAATCCCACACTCATCTGTCATTCTAACAGCATCCTTTAAAGCAAATAAAACATTCCTGAACCCAACTCACGGTGCTATAAGAGAGAGCAGGAAACTCCAGGGACAAAAAGGACACCTTAAGAGACAGAGTGGGACACAGAAAGAAAACCAGCCAACCTGAAAATGATCTCTCCTGTTTCCCCACAGCTACATCAGCAAGGGTGAGGTCTTTGATGGAAATAACTCCTCTGTGGGAAGCAGAACGTTTGCAGGGATGTCCCTCCTCACACGCTCTACATCTTGCCTGTCATGGAAAACCTGAAATAGCTTTTTGAAGACATCTCTCATTAAGTGCTCTCCTTCAACAGATGGCCAGGGGATGGGAGGAGTGACTGAGCACAGCTGAACCAGGGGAGTTTCCAACCCAATGGGAATACCCACAGATAGGAAAGGAAAAGGTGTGTGACCCTGGGAGAGCATTTGCGGAGGGTCAGGTGGGATATAGGCAGGTCAGGTTACTCTGATTAACTTATAGCCACAGGCAGGTCTCTGCACTATCCCAGACTTACATACCCCCCTGCTAAAACCCAGAGCATGAGCATGGCATGGAGCAGCCCTTCTCCTCTCCCAGCTTGGGCTGTATTGCTGAAGCTCAGCCACAGAACTGAAGGCTCCCTGGAAGGAGCAGCTGGCAGCCAGGACCAGCTTTTGAGAGACACTCCTCAAACATCACTGTTTTAGGAAAAACATCAGCGAGGAGCAGTCATGTGTCTCACTGCAGGAGCTGAAGGACTGAGAAGGGCTTTCAATTTATTTTATTTTTTTTTATCTATTCATTGGAGAAAAGCAATTCTGAAAAGAAACCAAAAAAGGAAGCTGCCTCGATGTAGATCCCTCCAGAGAGCTGAGTGTCACACTGAACACAAGAGTGGTTTTGAACAGCAGCCTTGCAGCTGGTCTCTTCTCAATGATGCCCAGCAGCAGGATGAGGACCAAGGGGCACAGACTAGAACCCAGGAGGTTCCATCTGAACATGAGAAAAATGTTGCTCTGAGGGTGCCAGAGCCCTGAAACAGGCTACCCAGAGAGGTCGTGGAGTCTCCTTCTCTGGAGAGATTCCAAACCTGTCTGGACATTGAGATTCTGGTAACCTGCTGTGGGTGAGCCTGCCTTAGTATGAGGGTTGGACTAGGTGATATTCAGAGGCCACTTTAAATCCTTAGCTTTCAGCCATTCTGTGATTCTGTGATTAGCCTGGTCCATGCTGCTCTGGTACACACTATACCGGTGCCCACCTCTCTGGATGCTTGCAAGGGGCTAACATGTCCTTTGAGACCAGGGGTTCCCAGAAGAGCTTTGCTGCACCTGTTCTTGGCTCCATGTCCAGCTCAGGTAGCTCCAGTAAAGAACTCCTTTCTTCAGCTGTTACCAATTCAATTCTTTCCTAAGCTGCCACTGGTTTTCCTGCTGCATGGAGGAAGCATACCTTCAGCACATTACCCCTTCTCCACAATGCAATTCCTTGTTTCCCCTTCTCCACAATGCTATTCCTTCTTGTCTCCTGCATTTTTATCTTCTACCTTAAAATCAACCCTAATCTTCCCTAGCTCTGCAGAAGGCAGCCTCCACAGCAGGGAAGCAATACGTGGCTCTGCATTTTACAGCCTAAGTTCATGCTCAGAGCAAATCCAAAGACATGGAAACACCAATGCCTGGAATCAGAGACTCTCAGCCCCAATGTGGAGGCAGCATCATGGCCCCACATTCCCAGCCAGCCATGATATTTGCCCATCTGGTGCCTGGCATGGTGGCACAGGCTGGGACAGAGTATCTTCCAAGCCCACTTCAGCACCATCTTCTGCAGCTCTGTGAATCATATCAGGAAAGAAATGGGTGGCAGCAGCATCCTCCAAAGACATTGCTGCATATATGGTACCAGAAGGGACCTTACATGATAGTCCTTGTAGAAGCCTGTAGATGACTTCTACTTCTCCTGCCTGTGGCAGTTATCCAAGTCCAGCATTTGGGGGGTTAGTCTTTTCTCCCAGGTGACAAGAAATAGGACAAGAGAACTGGCTTCAAGCTGCACCAGGTGAAGTTTGGGCTGAATATCAGGAAACATTTCTTCAATGACAATATTGTCAAGCTCTGGAAGAGGTTGTTCAGGGAAGTGGTGGAGTCATCATCCCTGGAGGGATGATTTAAAAGCCAAGTAGATAACAGAATCACAGAATCATGGAATTGTTTTGGTCGGAAAAGACCTCTAAGATCATAGAGTCCAACCATTGGCCCTAACACCACCATAGTCACTAAACCATGCCTTGAAGGGCCATGTCTGTATATTTTTTAAACACTTCCAGGGACTGTGACTCTACCACCTCCCTGGGCAGCCTGTTCCAAGGCCTGACCACTCTTTTAGTAACTATTTTTCTCCTAATATCCAACCTGAACCTCCCCTGACACAATTTGAAGCCATTTCCTCTTATCCTATCACATGTTCCTTGAGAGAGGAGACCAATCCTATGTCAGAACAACTTCTTTTGAGGTAGCTGTAGAGAGTGATGAGGTCTCACCTAAGCCTCCTCTTCAGCTGGACATGAGCAGACAGTGCAGGCTTGCAGCCTAGAAATCACATCTTGGGCTGCATCAAAAGCGATGTGGCCAGCAGAGCCAGAGAGGGGATTCTACCACTTTGCTCTGGTGAGATCTCACCTGGAGTACTGCATCCAGCTCTGGAGCCCTCATTATAGGAAGAACATGGACCTGATGGAGTGTGTCCAGAGGAAGGCCACAAAAACAGAGGGTTGGAGCAGTTCTGCTATGAGGACAGGCTGAGGGAGCTGGGGGTGTTCAATCTGGAGAGGAGGAGGCTCTGTGGGGACCTGATAGCAGCCTCACAGTACCTGAAGGGGGCCTACAGGAAGGATGGAGAGAAACTATTTGCAAAGGCCTGCAGTGACAAGTGGCAATGAGTTCAAGCTTAAGAAGAACAGATTTAGATTGGATGTTAGGAACAAGTTCTTTACTATGAGGGTGGTGGAGCACTGGAATAGGTCGCCCAGGAAGGTGGTTGAGGCCTCCTCCATGGAGACATTAAAGGTGAGGCTTGAAGGGTCCCTGGGTGATCTGGGCTAGTGGAGATGTCCCTGCTGACTGCAGAGGGGCTGGACTAGAAGGCATCTAGAGATCCCATCCCAAACCATTTTGTGACTCTATGATTCTCCAGATTAACCAGTCCCAGTTCCCTCAGCTGTGCCTCATAAGACACACTTAAGATGTGACACTGAGGAACATGGTTTAGAAGAACCTGACAGTGCTGGGCTGGGTTAAGGATGGCACTTGATGACCTTAAAGGTCTTTTCCAACCAAAACTATTCTATGAATCTGTTTATCACCCCCTTTAAATACAGAGCCCATCATGCTCTCAGACACTCTTCTAGCAAACCACAAGCCCTGGCCAAGGTCTTTACCGGCAAAGCCCTCTGAAATGGAGAAAAGAGTTAGAAAGGCTCCAAAAAAAAAAAGCACCAGATGTACTGAGCAGCAAGAAAGAACTCTGCCACTGTGCAAGAAGGCACAGGCATGTATAATATGATATATACTGTTCATACTGAGAGAAAGAATATACTTTTCACTCTAAAGTGTTTTATATGCTAACCATCAGGCATACAGCAAGTCAATGGATGCTGGCACTTTACATAAATATATGATGATGCAGTGCTAGATGTAATAAAAATCTGGAGTGCAAAATATGGAAGCAATTCAAGAAAACAGATCTCACATTTTTGCCTTTGTTACAGTCAGATCCTGACATGCTCTGATTAAAATTCAACATCTGCATGCTTTTAAAATTAAAATATATAGGTATTCATGTTTTCCTCCTTCCACGATGTTTTACTGCTGCCTTTTTCTTCTGAAATATTAAAAACATTACATTATTTTATTTCAGATGTCTCAATATATTACACATCACCCTTTCACCTCCGAGCTTTTGGTTCAAATCCAAGCCCTTCACCGAGGAAATAGAAAACATCTGAGGATGTTTAGGGGGCTCATCTCAGTGCCTAATCACAGTCTGCTCTGACATGACAAAACACAACAAACTAACTGGCTTGCCACGGATGAAAAATGTTTATGCAGAAATACTTAGGAGTGTAAGAATGAATAAAGGCATCTGTAAGTGCCTTTGAGCCTGGGGTGGGCTTGTTTGTAGATAATCTGAGCTGCACCTGCCCCTCTGGAAAGAAGGAAGAAAAAAAAAAAAGCACACACAAAACAAAACAGGTGATTTAAAGTTCTCACAGCCTAGCAGGTCCCAGCTGCATGTTTTTCTGTTATTCTAAAGCAGAAAGATGTGTCAGGCTACAGTGCAAATATTGTCCATGGGCATCACGGTCTGGAGAACCTAAGTACCTTGTGATTTAGGAATCTCAGAAGAAAACTTTATTGCCCAGGAAATCCTCCAGGACTAAAATAGATGTACTTTAAAAAGAGATGAGCATAAATAAGGCTGTCGTTGCTGGGGGAGTTCAGCCATTTGATGGGAAGTTGAGAGTGCAGCTGTCCCAACAGACTTCACGTCGGGCATTGGTACGGTGCTCAGCTTGGTTCCTCCTCCAAACCTGGGACAATTTTAACAGGTAAGAGAAAGTGCAGGAGGGAATTAGCTCCAGGAAAGTGCAGGATCTTCCCTAAAGCTATTGCAAGAACCAACTGTGATAGTCCCACTCCTGCAGCCCATTCATGTTACTGCACAACTAGATTTTCCCTGGCCCACAGGTATCGTGCATGTGCAAACAGTGGGTGTGGAGATCACCATCCTTTGCTCTTCAGTAGGCTCAACCTGACCTCCTACCTCCATTTTGGTGGGAGTAAGGCTGGAAAGAACTGCAATGGGTGCAGTGCTCATGGATTGAGTTGGGGTCATCATAGACTTGCCAACCCCTAACCCTGCTTGAGTTCAAGCCAACATCTACCCAAGTGGATGAAGGAAGCCACACCAAGGCAAGACATGTTCTCCTTAACTCTAGAGAGGCCAAGTCCCCAGGGTTTTAGCAAGCCCTTACCAGCTTGGCTGAGACATTGGAGGATCCAATGTGGTTCCCAACTGGCTCGTTCATGCTCAGGCTGGGCAATAAGATCAGAACTCTAGCATAAGAGTAAAGCCTAAGCAAAAAGACAGAACAATGCTTGCTCTGTATTTCTGCTCGGCCCCTACAGGCTGTTCTCACCTCTCCTATATGCAGTGTTTATCTCCTTCCTAGAACTGACCACACAATGGCTGTTAGCTGGTTATGCTCTGCAGGTATTTGGGGGAAATGGCTCCTTCACCTACTTCTAAGCCAAAGTTTTCCAGCTTACAGAAGCTGAGAGTGACCTACATAGTAAAGATTAAAAGTCTACGTCACATCCATGAGTGTCTTACGATACCTTTTCTCAGGAAGATATTGTAGTATTTCCTGCTGCCAAATAAAATAACTGAGCATGCTAACATTTCACCATATCCCCTCTAATGCAAAGTAATATGTAGCACTTAATTCAATAAATTAGAAAGTATATTTTTTTAAGAGAAAAAAATACCAGTATAGCTAAGTCTTTGCAGATCTTGGCATCTCTACAATACACAAAGAAGAGGCCAAGGAGACATCCAAATGATGACCGTGCTGCCTTCAGAAGTCAGGGCTCAGCCAAAAACCCTCACTGGGAGGAAGGCTCACACAGCCTGGGCACAGCTCTGAGAGAGGGCAGGCACAGGAGTCCTGGCCACCGTGGCTCTGCATTGCTGTGTCCGGTCCTACCCTGCTCCTGCTGGAGCAGTGAGCTGGTTCTCATTGTACACACCAACACTGGGTTTCTCGCCTGGATAACAATTTCCTTTGCACATGACTTAGACAATACCCAGAGCATTTTCCATTATGCCTTTCTCCACAGCACCCCTTGGTTTGGGTTTGCATTTTATTGTCTGTGCTTGATTATCATGTGCTTCCCTTCTGCCGTTACAGTTTCCTTCAACCCCTTGACGAAACCTCTCTCTTTGCTAACTACAGTTAGATTCAGCACCAACACACAAGATTGTTCACTCAGCCTTTACATCATCATACTTCTTTGCACCCATTACAAACCTACTCCTGATTAGGGTCACAGAATTATAAAATTGTTTTGGCTGGAAGAGACTTCTAACTTCATCAAACTCAACCATTAACCCTACACTGCCAGGTCACCACAAAACCATGTCACTCAGCACCACATCGCCATAGCTTTCAAACCCCCCTCAGGAATGGGGACTCTACCACTTCTCTGGGCAGCCTGTTCCAGGGCTTGACAACCCTTTTGGGGAAGAAATTTTTCCTAATATCCAGACTAAACCTCTCCTGGTGTGACTTGAGGCCATTTTCTCTTGTCCTATTTCTTGTTCCTTGGGAGAAGAGACTGACCCCCACCTTGCTTCAACTCCTTTCAGGTATTTGTAGAGTGCAACAAGGTCTCTCCTCACCCTCATTTTTTCCAGGCTGAACTATCCCAGTTCCTTCAACTGCTCCTCGTACGGCTTGTGCTCCAGACCCTTCATGACCCTGATCTTCTTTGGACACACTCCAGGACCTCAATATCCTTCCTGTTTGCCTTCTTGTTGAGCTGGGCACACATTGACTTATCTTCAGATGGGTGTCAACCAACACTCCCAGGTCCTTTACCATCAGAAAGCCTTAAAGTCACTTTGCCCCAAGCCTGGAGTGTTCATGGGATTTTTGTGACCCAAGTGCAGGACCTGACACTTAGCCTTATTGAAACTCAACCCATTGGCCTTAGCCCATCAATCCAGCCCATCCAGGTGGCTCTGAAGAGCCTTCCTACCCTCATGTAGATCAACATTCTCATCCAACTTGGTGTCACTGTAAACTCACTGAGGGCATCTTCATACCTTTCCCTAGATCGTTGATAACGACATTAAAGAGAACAAGTCCCAAGGCTGAACCCTGCAGAACTCCACTGATGACTGGATGCCAACTGGATTTAACTCCATTCCCCACCACTCTGTTCCCAGTCATTCAGCCAATTTTTCATCCAGTGAAGCATCACCCACCCAAGCTAGGAACAGTCAATTTCTCCAGAAGAATGCTGTGGTCAACAGGATCAAAAGCTTTACTAAAGTCATAGAATCATAGAATCATAGAATGGTAAGGTTGGAAGGGACCTCAAGGATCATCCAGTTCCAACACCCTGCCATAGGCAGAGACACCTCCCACTAGTACAGCTCACTCAAGGCCTCATCCAACCTGCCCTTGAACACCTCCAGGGAGGGAGCAACCACAACCTCCCTGGGCAACCTGTGCCAGTGTCTCACCACCCTCACTGGAAACAACTTCCTCCTAACATCCAGTCTAAATCTCCCCTCTGCCAGTTCAAACCCATTGCCCCTTTTCCTGTCATTGCAGGACCTTGTAAATAATCCTTCTCCAGCCTTCCTGTAGGTCCCCTTCAGATACTGGAAGGCTACTATCAGGTCCCCTCGAAGCCTTCTCTTCTCCAGGCTGCAGAGCCCCAACTCTCTCAGACTGTCCTCACAGCAGAGCTGCTCCAGTCCTCTCAGCATCTTTGTGGCCCTCCTCTGGACCCGCTCCAACACTTCCATGTCCTTCCTGTGCTGAGGGCTCCAGAACTGCACACAGGACTCCAGGTGGTTGTCAAGGTAGGCAACAATGAACTCCCATTTCAAGATACGAATTTCGTTCCACTCAGCCATGTGAGCCTGCTAGGCAGTATATTAGTAAATTATTTCTGCAGGCTCTTGACTGACATTGTTGAAAAGATCCTTTTCACGGGTGTCAGTCTAGCTGGGGTGAAAATGCCTTTAACATGTTTCTAGGATTTACATGGGCTTCCCTGGCCTGCTGCTGCCAAGTTCAGATGTGGTTGGAGCATGTGGCATTTTTTGTCCTACTCTTACTGCGTTTTCCTTTTCATCCAGCCCTGCTACATATTTCACATTTTTCATATTTCTGCCTTGTGATGTAAAGAACAGGCAGCCGCTAAATGTGTCTTTGTCATGCCTGTCCACTCCAGCATGAGCCTCTCAGACCCTGCTGCAATCGCTCTGCTTTCTTCTTCCTTTTATTGTTGCTTGGTTTCTTTTCTATTAGTTGTTCCTCTTCTTTCCTAATATTTTAGGAGTCAGACCTTCAAACAGCTGAGGAAGACTCTGTGTGTCTGCTGAGCCATGGTAAGAGGCCACACATGTCCTCATCGATGGGGACAATCCCAAAGCACTCTACATTTGCTTCCACCTCGGTGAGCAGAAATCAGGTCTCATTTCTGGCTCTGCGTGTAGCAGTCCAGCTCTGGAGCCAGAGACAAGCTGTTCCAGATTGTTCTCCCCACTGTGCAGACACAGCCCTTTACTGTTCAAGCTCTTCCAGAGCTCCACACCATACAATTCATTGCCATAGTGGTGACATAGGATCACGGACTGGTTTGAAAGGGGAATGATGGAAAGGATGTTTAAAGGTCTTCTAGCCCAAACTCCCTGCAGTCAGCAGGGACATAGGCAACTAGAGTAGGTTGGTCAGAGTTCTAAACAGTCTGACCTGGAATGGTTCCATCTACCACATCTCTGGGCTGCCTGGGCCAGGGTTTCACCATCACCCCCAGCATTAAAAAAAAAAAAATCTTCCTTATAGAATCACGGAATCATTTCCATCGGTAAAGACCTTTAACATCATTAAGTCCATTCATTATCTATGGCTACCAAGTCTGTTGCTGAACCGCATCCCATAGCACCAAATCTACTCTCCTTTAGTTTATGCTTGTCCTGTCCTGTCCTGCCCTTGACACTTCAACAACCTCTTTAAAGTAGCCTCTGGCAGTGTGGCTGAGGTCTGGGAGCCTCAGATGCAAGCATGGATGGGGGGAGCAGAGAAGGAAAACATCACTGTACTTATAAAAGGGGTGCATACAGAACAGAAAATGTTGGGGGGGAATGTTGTGTGTCTCAGAAAAGCTTCTCAGCTGGTTTCACAAGCCGAGTTCCCATTTGAAATCAGCAAATGCAGGACTAGCTCCACAAAAGCCATGACCATGAGCAGTTTTCTATGGATTGAAAAGATCATTCAGCACTTGCTAAATGTTTATCCACTTCACTTTTAGATGAAAATATGGTCTTCACCCTGGATGAGCATCTATTTAGACCCCAGCACTGTTTCTTCATCCCTAAGAAAGGGTTGCTCGACAACGCAGCACCTCAACATTCATGGGCAATGCTTTACCCAGTGACTACTCTGTCACAGCTTAACTCATTTTCTTGGAGTACACGAGGAAGCTACAGCTATTCATACAGGCAGAGCCCATGATTTAAACCCCAGTGCACTTAAAAACAATCAACAAATCACAGACCAAGAAGAAAAGTCATATTAGCAGAAACATTAAGACAGCAGCTTTTGAGCTGTAGTTGATTACCATCATCGCTTACCAGTAACAAAGCAAAATAAATCACCTGTTCCTTTGGCAGGCAGCGACTGCAGAGTTTGCTTAAATTTGTAGCAGTGGAGTTCACAACCAAATTGTTCTGCTGATGGAAATCCAGCAGTCTTCTCTGTCACTGGTGTGGGAGACAGGCCACCAATGGGAATAGTTTCACAATTCTTTTATTGCAAGCATTTGCAGAAACCATAAAATGACAACTACAACAACGGCAACACAAAGCCATGTTTTCTCACTTCTTTCTGAGCAAGGAGGGTGCCAGAGTGATCTTCCACCCTGCCCCCCCTACCACATGGTGGTTTCCTTTGTTCACATTTCACTGCTTGGATCCAGCAAAGAGATTTATGGGCTGGTGCTGAGCTCAGGATGCACACAGCACTGGTCTCCAGGGGCCTGGCTTGACCATGCAGAATAGGGGTGCAGAAAAGCTCCTGCAGCTTCAGGGAGGAAGAAATTGGAGGGAGGAAGATTATTCTGGGCTGGATTTCAGCATCTTCCACTGAGCTGCAGCTCACCAAAAAGCTGATGAGACCCTTCATGAAGAAATGTTGTCGTGTTTGAGGGGACACAATGCCCGGATCCCAGCTGACGTCCCCTACATTCTCTTCCACTGTTGGTCACCATCCTAGCAATGAGGAACCCATTTATTTCAATGTCAGATGACTTCCTCATGACAAAGCATGCCAAGAGCAGCACTCTGCTGGGCCATGGAATAGTACTGGGAAGTGCAGAACCCAGTGAGGGGAGGGCTCAGGATGTCAGAGTGATAGTTGTGCAAGAGAAGAACATTAGATCCTGGGTGCACATCTTGGCTTAGACAAACCTTCCCGGCATGCTTTCTGCTAAGTTACTCCATGAGTCCTGAGACACCCTGTCCCAGCAAAGTGGAGATGTTATGCTTCCTTACTCTTCAGGATCTTGTAAGGAGGAGAGCCTCTTTGGTGAAGGAGAAGGCCTGGAAAACAAAGCAAAGAAGACAACGAGCCAGCAGCAGAACAATATTGTGAGCGCACAAGGCCGTGCACACATACATTCAGGGTCTGTCCAACACCCACCTTGGACCAAACCCTCAGTGGTGGCCAAAAACATACAGGATCAGAGCTCCAACACTTCTGGACACTGACAAAACTGGGTCCCATACGTGCAAAACAAGATGGGTTTTGCACATTGTGGTGCGCGTCGTAAGCCAACGAAACAAACTCAAGTGAAATACAGACTGGGAAAAATGTAACCTATTAGAGCCACACAGAAACTTTTTCTTTTCCCTTTGCTCATTTTCAGTTTATCTAAACATACCTCCAGGCTTTTTTCTCTTGGTTTCAGTGTGCTCTTTCACGGATAGTTTTCAATGTATGTTCAAGTTGCTGGCTGCTGCCAGCTCGGAATTTTTGCACCACACGTCTCGGCTTTCTCCTCTATTAAGACAAAATGCTGGCACTGCTCTTTGACGAAGGACATTGTTCATGGTACTGAGCAGCAATTTTCCATCTCTGACTGTCTTTGGGTTCACCCCAGGAGGAAGGGTGAGCCTGGCCTATTAAGTTCTCGTTTCTCAGAGAGCAGCAACATCTGGAGCATAGGGTGGGCTGCTGGCGCGCCTCAGCAGAAAGGAATTCAGCACAGGGTGAGGTCTGCCCAGCTCCAGAGGTGTCACTGCGATCGGTTCTGGTGACGAAGAAATAATGAAGCCCTACATAAAACAGCATGAGGAGCACATTTCCATCTATGCTGGGTTGCTCAGGGATTTTGTTTCTTCTGACTGAGTCAGGAGGCCCAGGAACCACATTGGTCTTTGTTTTCCTCATCTGAGGCTCCTGCTATGCAAGACTTTTCCCACCCAACAAAAGCTTGTGTTTCCCTTGATGATTAATTCATTAGGTTAGCAAAATTCAAGGCAGGTGTAGGGGATGGATTATAGCACTTCATTTCAATGCCACAACGTAGGCCACTCTGAGGCACTCCCCAAAACCTATTCCAAGTGCAGCTGTCCCCTGAAATCCACGGTTGAAAGAACTCTTTTGGCTGAAGGCAAGTGAAGTGCACCATGGCCAACAACGTGGACATCCTCCCTACCTCTGTTGGGTATCATTTTGATCAAGCTGAGATGAACCATCCTGATAGAAGCTGGTCTGTCACTTTGGGATTCAGACTCTCAAGATCTCCTGTCCAGAGGAGGTTTAGGCTGGATATTAGGAAACATTTCTTCCACAAAAGGGTTGTCAAGCCCTGGCACAGGCTGTCTAGGGAAGTGGTGTAGTTGCTATCCCTGGAGGGATTTAAAAGCCATGTAGATGTGGTCCAGACAGACATGGCTTAGTGGTAGCTTGCCAGTGCTGGGTTAACAATTGAACTTGCTAGTCTTAAAGGTCTCTTCCAACCAAACCAGTTCTGTGATTCTATCTATATGTGAGATTCTTCTATGTCTCCATAAATACTCTTTTTGTCCTCACACTCTTACACATCTCAGCTCCCAGCCTCTCCTAGAGCTAAAACCTTTTCCCTTTCAATATTACTGGAGAGTCATGTGCAAAAGAAACATCATTGGGTGGGGTTTTCTAATGTGATGCTGAGAGACAGTAAATGAACAACACTGCACTAAAATATCTATGTCGTAGAATAATAGAACCATAGACTGGTTTGGATTAGAAGGGATGTTAAAGATGGAATCATAGAATGGTAAGGTTGGAAGGGACCTCAAGGATCATCTAGTTCCAACTCTCTGCCATAGGCAGGGACACCTCCCACTAGTACAGGTTACTCAAGGCCTCATCCAACCTGCCCTTGAACACCTCCAGGGAGGGAGCAACCACAACCTCCCTGGGCATCCTGTGCCAGTGTCTTACCACCCTCACTGCAAACAATTTCCTCCTAACATCCAGTTAAATCTCCCCTCTGCCAGTTCAAACCCATTGCCCCTCATCCTGTCGTTGCAAGACCTTGTCAATAGTCCCTCCTCAGCCTTCCTGTAGGCCCCCTTCAGATACTGGAAGGCTACTCTAAGGTCTCCTTGAAGCATTCTCTTCTCCAGGCTACAGAGCCCCAACTCTTGTAGCCTGCCCTCATAGGAGAGCTGCTTCAGCCCTCTGATCATCTAGTTCCAACCCCTTTGCCGTGGGCAGGGACATCTTCCACTAGAACAGCTTACTCAAGGCCTTGTCCAACCTGACCATGAAGACGTCCAGGGAGGGGACATCCAGAACGTCCCTGGGCAACCTGTTCCAGAGTCCCACCACTCTTACAAACACCTCCAGGGAGGGGACATCCAGAACGTCCCTGGGCAACCTGTTCCAGAGTCTCACTATCCTTACTGTAAAAAAATTCTTCCTAATATCCAGTCTTAATAGACCTTCCTCAAGATTAAATCACTTCCTTCTCATCCCATCACTACAAACCCTTGTAAAAACTTCCTCCTAGCTTTCTTGTAGGTCCCCTTCAGGTAATGAAAGGTTACTATAAGGTCTCCTCAGACTCTTCTCTTCTCCATATGCATTTGTAGTTGTATTTGCTGGAGAGCCAGCCCACCTCCCCAGTGGAGAGAAAAGCCATCCAGCATTCAACTCCTGGAATTTTATTTTGGCTGCCAAGCCAAATATGGAGATAGCCTTTAATTAGAAGTGTGGCTTCTGCAGCAGTGCAGAGCAGTAACAACAGCAGTGAATTTTTTCTGAAGGCTGAGTTCCCCTCATGTGCCTATGGTGAACGAAGCACAACTGTCAAACTTAGTCTGCAACCAGCAGACAGATTGCATCATCCTCAATATCTACACCAAAGCTTTGTATGGCACTAAGTGCCTCATCCAGTCTCCTCTTAAGCACCTCCAGGGATGCTGACTCCACCACCTCCTTGGGCAGCCCATTCCAATGCCAGTCACTCTTGCTGTGAAGAACTTCTTCCTAACATCCAGCCTAAACCTGCCATGGTGCAGCTTGAGGCTATGTCCTTCTATTCTGTCACTGGGTGCCTGGCAGAAGAGACCATCCCCACCTGGCTACAACCTCCTTTCAGGTAGTTGTAGAGAGCAATAAAAATCATAGAATGGTTTAGGTTGGAAGAGACCTCAAAGATCATCTATTTCCAACTCCCCACCACCACAGGTTGGGACACCTCCCACTAGAACAGGTCGCCCCCAGCTCTCTCAGCTGCTCCTCACAGGACTGTGCCCCATCCCCCTCACCAGCCTTGGTGTCCTTCTCTGGACACATTCCAGCACCTCAACATATTTCTTAAATTGAGTGGCCCAGAACTGGACACAGCACTCCAGATGTGGTCTAAACAACAGTGAGTACAGGGGCAGAAGGACTTCCCTGATCCTGCTGGCCACACTGTTCCTGATTCAGGCCAGGATGCCATTGTCCTGCTTGGCCACCTGGGCACACTGCTGGCTCATGTTCAGTCATGATGTTCATGCTAATTTGGTTTTAGACTCAAAAGAGCCTGAAATGTTCCTCTCTCCACTTTTTAAGCTTACTGTGGTGATGATGATTAAGAAAAAGAACTACAAAAGTTTGTAGTTAATGCCTGTCATGGTTTGGGAAGATCTGTAACACATTTCATACAGGGAACCCCAGCTGCTGTAGTACACCCAATTATGATATTCTTCATTTGCTGAAGCATTTATTTATTTAAAACTACCTTCTTCTTACATTTATCCTTAAAGACATTTGTCCTTACAGTCGTTTATTCTTACAGAACTATTTGCAAACACCAGCATGTCACAGTATCACAGTATCACCAGGGTTGGAAGAGACCTCAAAGCTCATCAAGTCCAGCCCATCACCACAGCCCTCAAGACTAGACCATGGCACCAAGTGCCACGTCCAAACCTGCCTTGAACACCTCCAGGGATGGTGACTCCACCACCTCCCTGGGCAGCCCATTCCAGTAGCCAATGTCAATGTAAAAGCTTTCTGCTAAGACAATACTTCCACCTGATTTTATTTTAAAGGCTTTAGACCTTCCTCCAAGATGTATAGAAATGATACTTACTTACAGACAAGTTCCAAAATCACATAGAGTAGCACATTGTCCCATCACAAATGTACTGCTTTTCTTATAGGAAGAATAATAGTAGAATTACAGACTCACAGAATGGGTTTGAGACATTTAAAGGTCAAGGTTTCCTCCATAGAATGGAGGAGACATTTAAAGGTCATCTAATCCAATCTCCCTCCAGTAAGCATGGACACCTTCAACTAGATCAGGTTCCTCAGAGCCCCAAACAAGCACACTTGGAATAGTTTCCAGGCATGGAGCATTTACCACCTCTCTGGGCAACCTAGGCCAGTGTTTCACCAACTCAGTGTAAAAAAATTCTCCCTTATATCTAGTCTAATATTTTAATGATTTATGAAATTCTTATTTGGTCTGTTATTAATACATGGATGTAAGCCTCACTCAAAAAACTCTTTGTACTTTTGGGGTTTTCTAGTAGCAAAAAGTTAACATACTCCAGCATCAAAGAGCAAAACAATTTTAACAAGAACCTTCCAGGAACTCTTTCAAACTCAACTTTTTCTTACATGATGACAATGTGACTTGAAGATAGAATGTTCTCAAGATCTGCCAACTCTAGAAATAATTCCTCCATCAAATGCACATCTCTGGTTTGAAGCCTGGGGAACCAGACCTGCTCTCAAGAAGTGCAAAGCTATCACTTTCCAGTTCTGTGCCAAACACTGTCAGTACCTCCAGATCCTTGCCAGAGCACATCACTGCACACCAGGCAGAAAAGAAAACTAAGAGTGAGAATGCAATGGTTAAACCCTTGGCTGTAGATTCACAAGTTCAACAGAGGCCAAGGCACAATTATGAGATTCGTTTCTCCCCACCTGCAAGAATTGGTCTGATCGTTTACATTAGATCAAAATAAAAACCCCAAACCCTCATTGTTCACCTGCAAGAATTGGTCTGATTATTTAAATCAGACCAAAATAAAACCCCCAAACCTTCATTATTCACCTGCAAGAATTGGTCTCATTATTTAAATCAGACCAAAATAAAAACCCCTAACCCTCATTATTCACCTGCAAGAATTGGTCTGATTATTTAAATCAGACCAAAATAAAACCCCCAAACCTTCATTATTCACCTGCAAGAATTGGTCTGATTATTTAAATCAGACCAAAGCAAAAAACCCAAACTCTCATTGTTTGTTTATTGCAACCCTTCTTAAAACTAGAACAAGCCTTGTGCCTCCCAGGCAATCACACCCAGTTGTGAGCTGAGTTTATCTCAGATTGGTGACATAAAATCATAGAATCATAGAACAGTAAGGTTGGAAGGGACCTCAAGGATCATCTATGGCAATGCTGAAGCATGGTGTCCTCTTCAGGAACTGCCCCCAAGTTAGTTTGCTCCTAGCTAACCCAAGTTAAAAGCTGAAGCACCTGACTCTGAATAATTCTTGCCAGTAAAGTCTTGTGTAAGCATAACAAACAATTGCCTCTCTAATAAAAGCAAGGCCTTCTCAACCAACAGAGCCAACAAGTTAATCAAGTTTCCTACCAAACAGGAAGTTGTGGGACTGTGGCAGGAGGAGCAAATCTGTGTTTTGGCTAGAGAAAGAGGAGAGAGGAATAGTACAAATTAACCACCAGGCTTATTTTGTTCATTTGACAGGAAAGTAGCCTGCAAATATACCAGCTTAGTCTGATAAGAGTGGCAATAAAATGAAAGCTAGCTGCAAGAGCCTCAGAAAAGGGAAGGGGTAAAGCCACTCCATGAATGAAGACCATCATAGTTAAACCAGAGTCCCTCTATTTATGTTTCTTATGATTGCCTCCACAGCACAAGAAAGACATGGAAGTGTTGGAGCGGGTCCAGAGGAGGGGCACAAAGATGCTCAGAGGGCTGCAGCAGCTCTGCTGTGAGGACAGGCTGAGAGAGTTGGGGCTCTACAGCCTGGAGAAGAGAAGGCTTCCAGGGGACCTGATAGTAGCCTTCCAGTATCTGAAGGGGGCCTACAGGAAGGCTGGGGAGGGACTATTGGCAAGGTCTTGCAATGACAGGACAAGGGGCAATGGGTTTGAACTGGCAGAGGGGAGATTTAGACTGGATGTTAGGAGGAAGTTCTTTACAGTGAGGGTGGTGAGACACTGGCACAGGTTGCCCAGGGAGGCTGTGGATGCTCCCTCCCTGGAGGTGTTCAAGGCCAGATTGGATGAGGCCTTGAGTGACCTGTACTAGTGGGAGATGTCCCTGCCTATGGCAGGGGGTTGGAACTAGATGATCCTTGAGGTCCCTTCCAACCTTACCATTCTATGATTCTATGATTCTATACTTGCTATTAGCACTAATTACAACTGCAGCAATACTTATACTGCAGCAGAGTTTGGTCATTCAGCCCCGGAGCAGGATCCCACCGTGTTGCTCAAATGTGGAACAAAGTAAGTATCCCCAGCCCTAAAAGAAGCATAGCACATCCTGTTGCAGAGAGAATATATTCACTGCCTGCTCCATTCTCATGTGTATCAGCCAGTTTCCACTTTCAGGGACCTGTTTTCCTGTCATCTGATGAGCAGTTAGTCCAGCGCATCTCACAATGGTGGCAACAGACCAAATCAAGAAGAGGGAAAATAAAACCAAAAACAAAACAATCCAAAGCAGACAAAAATGCAATCATGTCATTACTGCAGAACATATGACCACATTTTGCTTCTAGCTACCAAGCAGTGCTCTGGGATGTGTGTATTCATGTGAAAATAAGCCCAAACCACTCTTTGAGATATGTACAAAATGGATGATTCATGACTATTGTGACACTAGAATTGCTCAACAAAGAGAGAGAGGAAAGCTGTTGATTGCCAGGCACCTCAAGAAAGACCATATATACAGAGAAATTTCATATTATGGTCACTGTGGATGTACAAGTTTCCATCTGCAGGCTAACAGGCAGGCCATGTGAAAAGGAATGAAGAGGAGACTTCAGTGTGAGTTTAAAATAGCTGGGAAAAGTTGCAGATCATAGAATCATGAATAGTAGGGTTGGAAGTAACCTCAAGGATCATCTAGTTCCAACTCTCTGCCATAGGCAGGGACACCTCCCACTAGTACAGGTCACTCAAGACCTCATCCAACCTGGCCTTCAACACCTCCAGAGAGGCAGCATCCACAACCTCCCTGGGGAACCTGTTCCAGCGTCTCACCACCCTCACTAGAAAGAGCTTCCTCCTGACATCCAGTTTCAATCTCCCCTCTGTCAGTTCAAACCCATTGCCCTTTGTCTTGTCATTACAAGACCTTGTCAATAGTCCCTCCCCAGCCTTCCTGTAGGCCCCCTTCAGATACTGGAAGGCTACTCCAAGGTCTCCTGGAAGCCTTCTCTTCTCCAGGCTGCAAAACCCCAACTCTCTCAGCCTGTCCTCATAGGAGAGCTGCTGCAGCCCTCTGAGCATCTTCGTGGCCTCCTCTGGACCCACTCAAACACTTCCATCAATTCTAAAAGGGTAGAAGTCATTGAGTCACACCAGCTGAGACCATTGCATAGGTCAACAACCAGCACTGAAAGGTTCTTAACGGCCAATACAACACTTATAGCCTTAATCCTTTGAAACAGTGAAGTCCCGAAGGCAGAAGAGGCCACAGAGAAAACACATAGATCATATCCTAGTTATGGTCTTTTTGTTCCTTGGGGCTTACCTTCCCTCAAAGAAAGCAGTCTTATTGAACCCTCAGCACACTGGGCGACTTGAAACTCCAAGTATTTGTTGGATCAAAGTATACATTACTTCAAAAGCATAAAATGCTTAGATATTGAAGGCAATAAATCTTTCTCTGTAGAATACATGCATATATAATTTATATGATAAGCTTAATACAGAGATTTTTAGCTTGGCTTCCAAGAGACATGAGAGGTAGGCAATTATGTTCCCTAAGAGTGAGTCTGTCTGTCCCCTCTCAGTCCCAAAGAAAATAAATTTTGAGACCACCAGCCAATTTCAACCAGTTTTGGCAGAGGGAGAGAGATTTTGTGGGTATTAAGTTCCCATATGCTTTGTGATAGTAGGTGGCCAGGTAGGAGTGGCAGACTCATTAGTGCATGCCTTGGAAGGAATAGATATCAGTATAGACATGACCCTTTCTTAGACCTTGGAGAACCCAGAAAGACCTCATGAACGGCCAAGCAGGCATCAGGAAGCAACAGCTTCAGGTCAAGATTTGCATTTCATAAGACATCAGCAAACCAAAGCACAAGAACTGTTGAGAAAAGAAGGCTCTGGGGAGACCTTAAAGCAGACTTCCAGTACCTGAAGGGAGCTACAAGAAAGCTGGGAAGGGGTTTTTTGCAAGGGTTTGTAGTAATAGGAAGAAAGGGAATGGATTGAGGCTGGAGGAGGTTAGATTTAGACTGGATAGAAGAAAGAAATTCTTTACAGTCATAGAATCATAGAATGGTTTAGGTTGGAAGGAACCTCAAAGATGATCTAGTTCTAACCCCCTGCCATAGGCAGGGACACCTCCCACTATCCCACAGTTGGGGTAGTGAGACACTGGAACAGGTTGCCCAGGGAGATTGTAGATGCCCCTCTCCCTGAAGTTAATCAAGCCCAGGTTGGATGAGGCCCTGAGCAGTCTGGTCTAGTGGAAGGTGTCCCTGACTATGGCCAGAGGGTTGGAACCAGATCTTTAAGGTCCCTTCCAACACAAATCATTCCATGAATCTGCTTGTGGAACCACTCATTTGTCCTTAACTTTTTGTCCTGATGGCTGCCTCGTTGCCTTCTAAGCACCTTCACATCACGATCCTCCACTTAATGCCTTTGTTTCTGTCCATTCAGTGGGAGCCCCACTGCATTTTTGCTCCTTAACTCTCCACTCAGAACTGTCAGGCTATCTCCTAACATATGGAAACAATCCATTTTCTTTGTCATCGTTTGGATCTGAAACTAGGGTCCTCTGAAATGTAACTGTACATGAATTTCCCTGAACTAATTACATAATATTTATCCTATTTTCTTTAAAGCAATACTTGCTAGCTAAGAAATGAAGAACTGCATTGCTTATAATAAACTCTGCATGGTACGCTGTAATCTAAACTCTACAGTTATATATGGTGAAGAACTAAAAGGTTTTGAGTTATTCCCCTTGGCAAACATTTTTTTTTTTTTTTAAGGATTGCTTAAATAAGCAGTACAGAAACCAGATGTCATTTGGTAAGAGTATCTGAATGACCAAAAAATTTGCTGTCTGGGTATTTTTTTTTTTAACTTTTTTTTTTTTTTTTTTTTTTTAAAGCTTTATAAAAACATGAGAAATTCTTTGGATTTATATCATATTTAGCAGCTGTGAAACAGTGCAAACATCTGTTTGTACCTATAGGGAGCTGACCTATGGGGTCCTCATCTCTTAATCACCAAGCAACAAGCTAGTCTCATATACATGGGTTATTGTTTTCTTTTCAGCTGCCTCCTGCACTTCAAAGTTTTTATACCCTCATGTTCTATCATCACGGCACCAGGGACAGTCCATTCATTATCAGCCCAGGTCAGTGCCACAACTGATCAAAACTACCATAAAGCACTGTGCCCTCAAACAGAGCCAGGAGAGATTTTCAGGATGTAATAAAAAAATTTGCTGCTTCCCTTTTTTACCACCACCCCCCAACATTATTGGTTGTTGATTTGTTCTTGTGGGTCGGTTGTTGCTGTTGTTGATGATGATTGGGGGTGGGGTTAACTGAAAGGCTGGAAGAGCAGAAGACTAAAAGGAACATAAGTCTCTTTTTATAGCAAGTCCTATGTGGGAAGAGGGGTTGAGAAGATAGCTCCACAAGGTCCTGTCTACTCTATTTTTCTGGGTTTCTTCAGTTGTCAGTTGTTACTGGCAAAGACTGCTGTCTTCTATGTCATTCCAGCACACCAATCAGAGAATCATAGAATGGTAAGGTTGGAAGGGACCTCAAGGATCAGCTAGTTCCAACCCCCTGCCACAGGCAGGGACACCTCCCACTAGTACAGGTCACTCAAGGCCTCATCCAACCTGGTCTTGAACACCTCCAGGGAGGGAGCAGCCACAACCTCCCTGAGCAACCTGTTCCAGTGTCTCACCACCCTCACTGGAAAGAACTTCCTCCTAATATCCAGTCTAAATCTCCCCTCTGTCAGTTCAAACCTATTGCCCCTTGTCCTGGCATTGCAAGACCTTGTAAATGACTATGCATGACAGAAAATGAATCAACTTGGGTGGATATTCCCTTCCAAATAGGTTGTCCTGTTGCACACATAGAATCATAGGTTAAGAGGTTCATTGCAAAGATGGGTACTTTGCCTTGTCAAATAATATCCTTTTAATTTTATTTATTTTTTCATATCTGCACAGACAAAGACTGAGGAAGAAGCACTGAGAGAAGTAACATCTTCATCTCCATTAGGAATGATACCATAGCTATCATAGAATCATAGAATCAGTTAGGGTTGGAAGGGACCACAAGGATCATCTAGTTCCAAACCCCCTGCCATGGGCAGGGACACCCTACCCTAGATCAGGCTGGCCAGAGCATCATCCAGCCTGGCCTTAAACACCTCCAGGGATGGGGCCTCAACCACCTCCCTGGGCAACCCATTCCAGGCTCTCACCACTCTGATGGTGAAGAACTTCCTCCTCACACCCATTCCTAATCTCCCCACCTCCGGCTTTGCTCCATTCCCCCTATTCCTGTCACTACCTGATAGCCTAAAAAGTCCTTCCCCAGCTTTTTTGTAGGCCCCCTTAAGACACTGGAAGGCCACAAGAAGGTCACTATGGAGCCTACTCTTCTCCAGACTGAACAGCCCCAACTCTTTCAGTCTATACTCATAGCAGAGGTACTCCAGCTCTCTGAGCATCCTTGTGGCCCTTCTCTGGACATGCTCCAGCATGTCCACATTCCTCCTGCACAGCATCAAGCTCGAGAAAGATCTCATCCTCCATGTTACAGGATGATGCTGTTCAGCCTGGAGAAGAGAAGGCTTCAGTACATGAAGGGGGGCTACAAGAAAGCAGGCGAGGAACTTTTTACAAGGGCTTGTAGTCATAAGCTGAAAGGGGATGGATTGAAGATGGAGAAGGGTAGATTTAGACTGGATGTTAGGAAGAAATCTTTTACAGTGAAACTCTGGCACAGGTTGCCCAGGGAGGTTGTGGGTGCTCCTCCCTGGAGGTGTTTGAGGCCAGGTTGGGCAAAGCCTCGAGTAAGCTGCTCTAGCGGAAAGTATCCCTGCCCATGGCATAGGGGGTTGGAACTGGAAGATTTTTAAGGTCTCTTCCAACCCAAACCATTCTGCAAACCCATCAGAACCCAAATTCACTCAGGAAGTGTTTTGTCCTCCCCTTCACCACATTACATCCACAACAGAATCCTGTAATTATTGGAAAAGATCTTTTAAGACCATGAAATCCATTACCTAACTATCTAGTCTGGTGCTTTACACATACACACCCATACCAGGGTGGTGAGACACTGGCACAGGTTGCCCAGGGAGGTTGTGGAGCACAGAATCACCAAATGTGATTGATTCCTGGAGGTGTTCAAGGCCAGGTTAAATGAGGTCTTGAGCGACCTGTTCTAGTGAGTTGTGAACAGGGGGGCTGGAACTGGATGAGCTTTGAGGTCCATTCCAACATAAACCATTCTATGATTCTATGATAACCATCCACCATCCTTTAGTGATATAGCAATGAGCAAAATTTTTCAGCCTCTGTGATAATCTCTCCCCTTTGTTTCCCTAATATAATATTGACCTTGGGACCTCAGTTTTTATGTATTGAGAGGAAGGTGCAAACAGCATGAAAGAAAAGATTTGTGGGCCTTGGCCATGCAAGTGGAAGCAGCACTCCCAGATATACTATGGGAGCTTAAGCCATACTCTGAACTAAGTCTGAAAACAAATGGGAAACACTGTATGATTCCATCCCATTACAGTACAAATAAATCATTTCTGGAAATCTAAAACAAATGGCCCCAGCTCAGCTCTGAGGATCATCCAAATGCAAAAAAGCTGCTAATTCTAAAAGGCAGATGCAAGTAACCAATTAAGCAAGAATGCAGGGGGGGGGAAAAAAGGAGAAAGGAAAAAAAAAAAAAAAAAAGGAGTGTAACTTGTTTAGCAGGAAGCTGTTAAGGACATAGAAATGGGTCTTCCAATCACCTTTTTTGGTATTCCTGAGCAAACATTCTTTTTTGCTTACGTTAATGTGGAATGTATTATGACAACGTTCTTATGGATATCCATGCCTTTTGTCTATCAGTACTTGCAGATACATTCAAAACAGCTGCAAATATTTTTTAAATTATGTAAAAGTCCAAAAACACTTTGAAAAGAATATTAATGTCCCTTTAAAACAGCAGTGAATTATATTAAATTAAGGGCAGGAATTTAGAGAACAAAAAAAATATGTTGTTAGCATTAACATGTTCATTGCTTTCAAGTGCAGTTGCCTTAGATAAGGCTGTGGAGTTATTTGGGTTAGATTTTAAAGCATTATGGTGTTTGCACATTTAGATGATAAAGAAGATAACCACACGTGGAGATTACAAGGAAAAATTTTTGTTCACAACACTTACCTGATTTTTACCAACTATTTGATAATATCTTCTTTTTTTTGTTTTTAAACTTACCTCTTTTTACAACTCTTGCCTTTTTTCTGTCTGCAGATCATCATAGCTGGAAGGGGTTGCCCAGGGAAGTGGTTGAGGCCCCATCCCTGGAGGTGTTTATGGCCAGGCTGGATGAGGCTCTGGACAGCCTGATCTAGGATAGAGTGTCCCTGCCCATGGCAGTGGGGTTGAAACTGGATGATGCTTGTGGTCCCCTCCAACCCTGACTCATTCTATGATTCTATGATAGTTACAGTATCATTCCTAATGGAGATGACGATGTTACTTCCCTCAGTGCTTCTTCCCCAGTCTTTGTCTGTGCAGACATCAAAAAAAAAAAAAGAAAAAGAGAACAAAATGTATTATTTGACAAGTGGAAGCATCCATCCTTGCAATGAACCTCTTAACCTTCCAGTAGTAGTTTTCCAGTATGTGAAGCGGGCCTACAGGAAGGCTGGGGAGGGATTATTGACAAGGTCTTGCAATGACAGGACAAGGGGCAATGGGTTTGAACTGGCAGAGGGGAGATTTAGACTGGATGTTAGGAGGAAGTTCTTTACAGTGAGGGTACTGAGACACTGGCACAGGTTGCCCAGGGAGGTTGTGGATGCTCCCTCCCTGGAGGTGTTCAAGGCCAGGTTGGATGAGGCCTTGAGTGACCTGTACTAGTGGGAGGTGTCCCTGCCTATGGCAGGGGGTTGGAACTGGATGATCCTTGAGGTCCCTTCCAACCTTACCATTCTATGATTCTATGATTCTATAACCTTGCAACAAGCCTTTCAAAAACATCTTTACTGTAAGGATGAAGGAGCTTAGAAAAGTCTGCCCAGAGAGGCTGTGAGATCTGCTTCTTTGGAGGCTTTCAAGACCCATTTGGGTGAGTTCTGTCTGAGCTGCCTTAGGTGATCCTGCTTTGGCACGGGGGTTAGACTAGATGATCTCCAGAGGTTCCTTCCAGCTCCCACCATCCTGTGATTCGGTGAACATATGGCCCACCAAAGCAAGGAGTGAGTTTCACAGAAGGAACTGAAATTTGCTGTGTCTGCATGTGGAAACAGACGTGCTATCTGTGCATGTGGTTACCTGGCAATTCCAATGGATAATTTTGGGATTATAATTCCATTACCCGCTCAGCTACCAATTCCTGCAACCTGCCTCTGCCAAGAAAACTCCAGGAGAAATAAAATCCCCTGAAAGCCCTTCTTGCAAAGCTCCAGCTCAGAGCTTGACAGTTTCCTTCCAAAATTAAGTGATTAAACCAGTGCTAATGAGACATTCATCACCTCCACCTTCTTCCTTAAAATAAATATGTGGGGCTTGGCATCACAGGTGCATGAAAAACTGCTTAAATATTGGAAAAGAAGGGGAAAAATATTAAGGACACTCTGGCAAAACGTTCACAAAACACTTCAAAATGTTAACTGCATAAACTTTTTTTTTTTTTTTTTTTTAANNGTTTGCCTTTTTTTTTTTTTTTTTTTTTTTTTTTTTTTTTTTTTGGCCTGAAATCTGCAGATCTTAGCAGATGTGTCCAAGCTAAACCAAATATCCAGGGAACTGGATCACCTTTATGATGAGGAATAATGAAGAGCACTGTGCTGGCAGGGAGACAGCCTGGAGGAACCTGCTGGTCTTTTCCAGCTCCCACTTCCATGATAGCTCAGCTATCCTTTGGCATTGGCTTAATCCACCATTGAAGATATTTATTTGGAACCAAATCCCCAGGGCTGCAAGTAGCCTACATCCCTATTGAACTGGAAGCATTCAAACCTTCACTGTGAGTGAATGGGATTATTGGGTGCTTAAAGTCAAGAACATGCTCATGTCTTTGAAGGAGCTGAAGATGACTGTACGTAAGCGAAAGGTCAAAATTCCCCTCAGAAAGAGGTAGGTCTGGAAAAATAAGAGGGGGAGTAATTTTTTTTTTTAAACCTTTTTCTACTTTCATAGAATCATAGAGTCATAGAATCTCAGAATGCATCGTGTTGGAAGGGACCCTGAAAGACCATCTTGTTTAACCCCCACTGCAGTGGGCAAGAACATCTCCAACTAGATCACATTCCTCAGGGCCAAATCAAATTTGATCTTCAATGTCTCCAGGGCTTGGGCCTCCACCAGAGTTTTGGGCAACCTGTTCCAGTGTTTCACCACTCTTGTTGTGAAGAACTTTCTCCTTGGGTCAAACCTGCATCTACCCCACACCAGTTTCAAATCATTGCTCCTTGTGTTATCACCCCAAGCCCTTCTAAACAGTTCCTCCCTAGCCCTTCTGTATTTCTCCTTCAGATATAGAAGTGCAGATCCAGTTGTAATGATCTTGACAGTTGAAAATAGGTAGATCTTTGCAGATACATAGTTGAAGCATAATCTTCATAGCAGAACATGCCCCTGCTGACTGCAGAGGAGTTAAACTAGGTGACCTTTAAAGGTCCCTTCCAACACAATGCATTCTATGAGTCTGTGTTTTAAAAATGCCACCACAGAGGTGTCAGCTTAAATTATTAGGGAAAATACTAAGAAATCACATTCCACATACCTTCATGGAGGTGTGAAGGGGATATTTGCAGTGGGTTGTATTTATTTTTATTTTTTTTAGGTTGGGCTCTAACAGTACCTGCCATTGTGTTGGCAGTGCAGGGCATAAAATCTGCTTACAGGATTTCTAGCTGTGCTGCTCCACTTTGCAATGCTTTCTGCTGCAGGGTTCTGCTCCTCCGAAGGTGAAGTCCAAAGCAAAACACTTCTCAATGGCAATGGAAGCAGGAGCAAGCCCTGAGTTTGTAAACATTAACTCATTTAAAATGTTGGATTATTTACTCTCTGCTCTTTATAACCACCCAGGCCAAATGGACAGGCTCCAAGTTTGTTAACAATAGCTCTTGGCGGGGACAAGCTGTAGCAAAGGTTAAATCCTGTTTGCCTTACTCAAACATGGAGCCCCGTGGACTCAAACAGCACTGGTGGCTTTCTGAGGGTGACAGGGATTCATGCTGATAAATGCTCCCAGGTTTTCATAGAATTACAGGATCACTGAATCATTAAGGTCAAAAAAAACTCTAAGAGCAGCAAGTCCAATCATCAACCCAGCCCTACCATGACCACTGAACAGTGTCCCAAAATGCCATGTCTAAATATTTTTTGAACACCTCCAGGGACACACACTCCACCACCTCCCTGGGCAGTTTGTTCCAATGCCACACCATCAGTAAAGATTTTTTTTCCTAATATCAAATCTAAACCTCCCTTGGGAAAACTTGAGGCCATTTCTAAACACTCCTATCTGATCTTCTCTCCTTATTAGTCAATCATGCAACAGCAAGTAAAAGAGAATCATAGAATGGCAGGGAGTAAAAGTGACTTCTGGAGGTGCTTCTTAGTCCTGGGACTTCTTAGTCCAAGCACCGTGGTAAAGCAGTCACACACAGCAGCTTGCCCAGGTTCACAACATCCAGATGGGTTTGGAATCTCTCCAGAAAAGGAGACTCCACAACCTTCCTGGGAACCTTGCTCTAGGGCTCTAGAACACACACACCAAAGAAGTTTCTCCTCCTGGTTTGCAGTTTGTACTGTTGCTTCTCATCACATCACAGTGCATCACTGAAAAGAGTTTGTCCCCATCTTTTTTACACCCACCCTTCAGATATTTATGAACATTAATAAGATCTTTGGTCAGCCTTCAGGCTAAACAGTCAAAGGTCTCTCAACCTCAACATTTTTGGCCATGCATCTCGAAACTCATGCCAAGAAACAAACCCTGAACAGCAAGAATATGGTGAACCATCACAAAACACCCTTGGCATGGAAAGAGGAGACAAGGAGTATCTTCAGGCAGCAAGGAAGGAGCAGCAGTGGTACCAAGTCACCTTCCTCAGTCTGTGCATCTTCCTCATCTTCCTCCCAGCCCTTTTCCTCACTGTAAGTTCCACTGTGACAAAACATGCTGACCCATCAGGGCATGTGGTGTGTTTTGCCCAGCATGACCGATACAGAGGGCTTCCAAAGGAAGTGCTCACAGAGGAGAGCTAAGTGGCCCCCAGTGCCATTCAGCCAAGAGCTTTCAGCCCAGAGACATTCCACCCTTGATTAGAGAGGTTGAGTGGGAGCCAGGGGTGGGTCAGCGATGTTCTTCCTGTGGCTGTAGCCATTCTCACCACCACTTGGTATCACACATCTTGGAGACACTCTCGGGTAGGGCACAGGAAGGTCATGGCTGCAAACACACCGGCGGGGAGAGGGGAAGAGCATGGGGATGCAGGGGAAGTTCAACAAGGTTCAGCCAAAGCTGGGTGCGGAAGAGAGGGCTGATAAATCCGAGAGAGGAACTGCAGTGGACATGACCCCCAGGGACTCCTCGTCTCATCTCCAGCCGGCACAAAGTGTGGGACACATTGAAAATTAGACAAGTTCCAGCAAGTTCACAGCTTACAGTGGCTTGAAGGAAAAAAAAAAAAGGTACAGACCTACTTCTGTACCTCGCCTTGATGAAAGTCACCAGGTCAGAGTATGGTATTTCTCCTCTCTCCTGGTATCCTGCTGCAAACCACCCTGCTGAGATTGGACAGGATTGTTGTGATGCACCCAGTGGGTGCTCTGCAATGCAGGAAAGGCTAAATAAATCTATCCAGGCATCCAGGGTCAAGTCATATCATTTTTATCCCTAAAGCCAAGGAGGAGAAGATTGCACTTCCTAGCAGGGAGAAAAAATGAGGCAGAAGAATGACAAAAACAAGGGAAGCATTACTCAAATTATCTCCAGAGTGAGTGGAGGGATTGGAGTCCAGAGAACAAAGAGATCAAATGACCAGATGGGACAGATCAAGCTGACCACAAAGCCTCTGTCCAACATTTTTTGACAACTGCCAGAGCCATATGTTCATGAGGATTGTGGAATAGTTGGGAAGGGCGTGTGGAGTCAGAGAGAATCCGACCGCACTCAGAGCTGTGTGGCGGGAGGATGTGAGCCAGGGCACTTTTGGTGTGCGACCCAGATCGCAGTCCTGCACCCCATGAAGGGAAAGAAGCTGGTAGATCATTTAGTTCTCCTAGATGGGCTCCAACCAGCTCTTCTCCTGCTTTTCCTGGTCTTCAGTCCGTCACTAATGAGCCATGTTCTGGAGAGAATTCTTAGGTCATTTATTTTGCATCATGTCTGCTACAAGAGGGACCAGGACTATAGGTAATTAGGAAAGCAGACAGATAGCACCAAGCAAAGCCAAGGACAGAGGGGCCATGTCTGTGTGCACAAAGGATAGAAGTGACCCTTTCTGCCAGCTGCTCCATGAAACTTCATGGTCCACCATAGCCTTCGTGCAATGACCCTATGAAAAACACACTTTCCTCATTTATTTTGCCAGCTGCTCTCTTGATTATTTAGTGCATTCCAAGGAGTGCAAGGAAATAGGACGGGTGACGTTCCGCAAAAGTGAAGGTGACATTTCTCAGGAGTGACAAGTAACGACAGATACTCCACTAGAGATGTGAAGGAACATTCAACTCTGCCCTACAAACATGCAATTTGTCACCCACTCATCAGCAGTCTCTTTGGGCATTTGGGAAATTCAGGACCACTCTCAGCAGGACACAAGAGCAACCTTAAAAATGGAATGGAGAGCATTTAACCACAGAATCACAGAAACATCCAGGCAAAGCCCCTCAGCATCACCAAGTCCAACCTAGAACCCTGCTCTAAAAGATTAGCCTTCAAGCACCCTAAGCACCACAGCCAAACCACCCTTAAACACATCCAGGCTGGGTGACTCCACCACCTCCCTGGGCAGTTCATTCCAGTCCCTGACCACTCTCTCTGGGAAAAACGTTTTCCTAATGTCCAATCTAAACCTCCTCAGTCTCACCTTGAGGCCATTGTCCCTTGTTCTGTCTCCAACTACCTGTGAGAAGAGACCAGCAGCAGCCTCTCCACAATGACCTTTCAGGTAGTAGTAGACAGCAATGAGGTCTCCCCTCAGCCTCCTCTTCCTCACACTACCCGTCCCCATATCCCTCAGTCACTCCTCATCAGATTTATTCTCCAGACCCTTCCCCAGTTTCATTGCCCTCCTCTGGACCCTCTCCAGCACCTCCACATCTCTCTTGTATTGCGGTGCCCAAAACTGAACACAACACTCAAGGTGTGGCCTCACGAAATCCGAGTCCAAGGGGACAATCACCTCCCTTCTCCTGCTGGTCAGAGCATTTTTAATCCAAGCTAGGATGCCGTTGGCCTTCTTGGCCACCTGAGCACACTGCTGACTCATATTCAGCTCTTGTCTATTACAACCCCCAAATCCCTTTCTGCCAGCAGCTCTCCAGCCACACTGTCCCAAGCCTGTAGCATTGCTTGGGGTTGTTGTGACCCAAGTGCAGGACCTGGCATTTGGCCTTGTTGAAACTTACCCCATTTAGCCCCATATTATTTGATTTTCACTCTGACATGAGTGGCCAAGGAATCATTTCCTACTGTGAGTTTCCAAACTAGCTCTGGGCTTTGACAGAGCCTTGGAGCCCTTCTGCAACTGGAGTAGCACATTTCTAAAGGCATAGAATCATAAACCCTCAGACTGGCCAAGAGCTCAGGGCCCATGAGCTCAGTGAACACATGTGAACCAAGTCTGCAGTGTTCAGCACCCTCCCGGTGCCACAATGAATTCAAACTTCTTGTACATGGTGCAACAAAATTGAAGGGAAGACTGTTCCTTATGAACACAGAATCATAGAATCACCTGGTTGGGAAAGACTCTAAGACCATAGTGTCCAACCACAACCCAACATCTCCCTGTACGCAACAATGTTCATAATATGAGCATTCATGTTATGAATCATAGAATCATAGAACAGTTTAGGTTGGAAGGGATCTCAAAGATTATCTAGTTCCAAATCCACCACCCTAATGCTCTGAAGGAATCAGGGACAACAAAACAGACAGAAAAACTAACAGGGAGAGCGTTTCCCATCACTGTAACTGGAACATTCCCTTTAGAAGGGAGATCACATCTGGTCCATGCAGTCATCACCACACCACAGGGCCAAGCAGTCAAAACAGCTCCCCATGAGGAGCCTATCCCTCTGCTGTGTGCCCTTCCCCACCCTCCTCCACTCACCAGAGGCAGATGGAACCAGCATCCAGGTTAGCATACCATGAGAGCCTGCTCCCCGACGGCTAACGTAAACAGTGTTGTCAGGTGCAGAGAGTGCTTCCAGGCTTTGATCAAAGCCAGCTGCGTGGCTGGCCTCACTGTGTGCCCATGGTCCCATTCTCCTTGCCCCATCCTATCATGGTGGGGGGGCCAACATGGCCTTGACCTTCTGCTGGAAGGTGAAGGAAGCTCTCAGGGCTTTGCATCTCATATCTGCAAGTTTGGGGGCATGGAAGAAATCATTCAAGTGAGAACCATGGAATCATAAAATCATTTGGGTTAGAAGAGATTGTCAAGTCTAACCATTAATCCAGCACAGCCAAGTCACTACTACTCCAGGAGCTGGGGGGGAAATTTGCTTCTTGCTTTTCCTCCTGAGACAGTTCCCAAAGGAAAATAGGTGGCATGTGTTTAGGCACTTTAGGGGGAGTTGAGCATAAATGCAGCTCACTAAAAATTTTTCTCTACCAACAAAGCTAAGGAGCTTTGAGAAGGCTTTGAGGAGACCTTATAGTAGCCTTCCAATATCTGAAGAGGGCCTACAGGAAGGCTGGGGAGAGACTATTTACAAGGTCTTGTAATGACAAGACAAGGGGCAATGGGTTTAAACTGGCAAAAGGGAGATTTAAACTGGATGTCAGGAGGAAGTTCTTTACAGTGAGAGTGGTGAGACACTGGCACAGGTTGCCCAGGGAGTTTGTGGCTGCTCCCTCCCTGGAGGTGTTGAAGGCCAGGTTGGATGAGGCCTTGAGTGACCTGTACTAGTGGGAGGTGTCCCTGCCTCTGGCAGGGGGTTGGAACTAGATGATCCTTGAGGTCACTTCCAACCTTACCATTCTATGATTCTATGAGCTAGGCTAGGGTGTTACCATATGCTGAACTGCTCACAGCTAACCTCTTTCCCCTGGTGAAAAGATCCAGGTTAACAAAATAGTAATTGAGGGTGTGAAGAGCTTTTTACAGCATCATCCCAGGGATGTGGTTCACAACCCAGCTAACAGATGGCTTTATCAAAGACGACATCACATCTCACTTTACCCAGCTGCATCCCACCATGAACACAGCCACTGCTGAGGACTGAGATGCTCAACCATCTCTAGGGATCTGCATGGGTAGGAATGATCCTGGCACAAAACCTGTCTCCTGGGGTATGAAAATTGTGGGAGGGAAAGGGCTGCAGTTACAGCTGCAGAGACATCCCCTGCCTATGCAGAATCATAGAGCCATAGAAGCGTTGAGGTTGGGAGAGACCTCTGAGCTCATTGTGTCTAACCACTCACCTAGAGCTCACAATCCACCACTACTGCTAACCTACTACCACTAAACCACATTCCTCAGCACCACATCCACACATCTTTCAAATATCACCAGGGATGGTGATATCTCCATCTCCCTGGGCAGCCTGTTCCAATGCCTGAGAACCCTTTCTGTGAAGAAATTCTTCCCAATATCCAACCTGAATCCTCCCTGGCACAAGCTGAATCCATTTCCTCTTCTCCTGTGACTCGTTGCATGCGAGAAGCGACTGACCTCCACCTCACTCCAACCTCTGAGATAGCTGTAGAGGGTGATGAGGTCTCCCCTCAGCCTCCTCTTCTGGCATTAATGAGTTTGTAACATTTTACAAAGTGTGATTTTTCACATCAAGTTTTCCAGGATTCTCATCCTTTCCTCCTTAACAAGACCATTTTTACCTAATGAAGACATTTTTCACCCCATTTTTAAAAAAAATTCTGTTCATTACTTTAAATATTTATCTTCCATCTGTTATAAGATAGCCACAGCCAGAGGAGAGAGAGAATGAATAATTGAATAATTTGTCACTTTTGGTAGAGATTTTATCTACTGTATGCAATTTTTGTGTCTTGGAAGGGAAAAATACTGTCCAAGGCTGGAAAACATCAGCATTTTCTGCAGCAGCGTTTTGGAAAGGAGCAGTAATTCAGTGAAGTGGTTAGGAGTTTACAAGGGCTTGGAAAAAATTACCTCCTTTTAGTAAGTGTTAATTATATGACTAATTAAATAGAGAGGAGGTTGAAACACTCTCCTAGTCATAACCTGTGTGCTCCCAGCCCGGGTCCTTGCGTGACAAGGAAAACAGGGAATGAATCTTGTTTGGCCTTCATGGCAGGAAGTGGCTACTAAACCAGCTCTAACTTCTAATTTATTTATCTGGGAAGCTGTAAGGAGCTGTTTTAAAATTACCCAAAGTTTCTGCTACCTTAAAAAAAAAAACTCAGTAAAAACACATTTGGAGAAAGAGATATAAAAGGCCACTTTGTTTATGTTTTTCACTAATGGTATGCTGGCTTCTTTTCTTCCTAAATGAGGGCAAAGTGAAAAAAAACATGGTGTAAAATCTCTTATCTTCAGGTAAAGTGGCTGTGGCTATCACAAAGCACACACATTGTGTCATTTCAAAACACAAATGGGCTCATGGACAAACATTCTCCAGATTACCTCTTTCTTTTTTTTTTTTTTCCCTTTAGAATTTTGTGGGCATCAATAAAGTGTAGCATATTCCAGTGATATGCTTTGTCCCTCCAGTTAGCTCTTAATTGTAGAATCTTATGAAGAAAGACTGAGAGAACTGGGGCTGTTTAGGCTTGAGAGGAGACGTCTGAGAGAAGATCTCATCAATGTCTCTAAATATCTGAGAGGTGGGTGTCCAGGATGAAGGTACCAGTCTCTTTTTGGGGGTGTTCAGGAATGGGACAAGGAACAATGGGTACAAGCTAGAACACAGGAAGAGTCCAACTCAGCACAAGGAGACCTTTCTTTATGGTGAGGGTGATGGTGCACTGGAGCAGGCTGCCTGGAGATGCAGTGAGAGGCAGTGGAATCTCCTTCTCTGCTGACTTTCAAGACCTACCTGGAGGTTTTCTCGCCCAGTCTGTCCTAGGTGATCCTGCTTTGGTATGGAGGTTGGACGAGATGATCTCTGGAGGTCCCTTCCAACCCCTGACATTCTGTGATTCTGTGAATCATTTAGGTTGGAAGAGACCTGCAAGATCAACAAGCCCAGCTATTAACTGAACACTGCCAGGTCACCACCAAACCATGCACCTCAGCAGCACATCTACAACATCATATCCTTCTGGAGAAGCACAAAGAAACCACAGGGTTGAGACCAGTCTGCAACGCCTACAAAGCCCTCTCTGATGCCCATTACCGTGACAGCAACCTGTCACTGCATCAGGGCAAAAATGGCTCCCAATAATGATGGGAACGGTGCTGTGATACAGAAATCATGGGTTAACACAAGGATGCCTAGTCCAGAGTCTCTGTTTGCCTGCAGGAAGTTCATTTAACCTCCCTGTGTCTTGGATCAGTGAAATAAACTGACAAGTCTCCTCCCGTGGAGTATTGCCCAGTGATAGGACAAGGTTCAACGGGCACAAAGTAGATTGTGAAAGTTACACCTGAACATAGGAAGGAACTTCTTTGCTGTGAGGGTACCAGAGCCTTGCAGCAAGCTAGAGAGGTTGTAGAGTCTCCTTCTCTGGAAAGATTCCAAACCCACCTGGGTATTGCGATCTCAGGCAACCTGGGACTGGACTAGATCATAGAATCATAGAATGGTAAGGTTGGAAGGGACCTCAAAGCTCATCCTGTTCCAACCCCCTGCCATAGGCAGGGACACCTCCCACTAGTACAGGTCACTCAAGGCCTCATCCAACCTGGCCTTCAACACCTCCAGGGAGGAAGCAGCCACAACCTCCCTGGGCAACCTGTGCCAGTGCCTCACCACCCTCACTGTAAAAGAACTTCCTCCTAACATCCAGTTCCAATCTCCTCTCTTCCAGTTTAAACCCATTGCCCCTTGTCCTGTCATTACAAGACCTTGTCAATAGTCCCTCCCCAGCCTTCCTGTAGCCCCCTTCAGATACTGGAAGGCTACTCCAAGGTCTCCTGGAAGCTTTCTCTTCTCCAGGCTGCAGAACCCCAACTCTCCCAGCCTGTCCTCATAGCAGAGCTGCTGCAGCCCTCTGATCATCTTCGTGGCCTCCTCTGGACCCACTCCAACATTTCGATGTCCTTCCTGTGCTGAGGGCTCCAGAACTGTACACAGTACTCCAGATGGGTTCTGACAAGAGTAGATGATCCCAGAGGCCCCTTCCAACCCCACCATTCTGTGATTCTGTGATATTTTTTTTCCATCCAACAGGACCACATCTCAAACACTTCACATCCAGACCTTTAGAGTGAAGCAGGTTTTTCTACAGTACTGGGATGATCTGAGCTTGCCAAGCTGCCACAGAGAAGCTGGTGTGAAGGACAGGTGCTTTCATTCACTGCCTGCTCCCTTCACACTGCCAAAATCCATGCTCATATGGCTGGCCAACATCCATCCAGCTGGGCAGGACAAGCTGGTTGAGGGCAGGGTGCAAAACCCTGAGCCAACTCCAACTGAAGAGCATTAGCCAGGCTTGATGCTGGGGAAGCCCAGCCAAAAATAAGCTCCAAATATAATCGCTCCAAATATAACAAAAACATAGGAGGTGGAAAGCAAACAGGGACTGTTCAGGTGTGCTGCTTCTCAGTGGGTTACTTGGGAGAGGTGGTGGCACAGCTGCAGACTGCCTTCATCTCTTGCATAAGAAGCGAGTGAACAAAGAAATGTTGCCAGCACATCCAAAAGGATGTTTTGGCAAAGCTCAGCACTTTTGGTGCTTCTAGAACCACCAGTTATGTGCTGGCCACATGAGCAAAGGGACTGGTGCTCCATTTCCCCAAAGCATCCAAACTGCCCCTCCAGCCCAAGCCCTCCTGAGAGGTTCGGTGCCCTGGAGTCCTCCTGTGTGCCAATCTCCCTCCCTACATTGCCAGAGACCTGTTTGACTCAGAGGTTTCTGCGGTCTCCGCTGGTTTAACTTCCCACATCCTGCCCCATTTCAGGATGAGTCAAACAGTGAAGTCTGAGTCATATTTGAAGATGTTCAAAGGATCTTGCTGTAATGGCCCAAAACTACAGGTGGATTTCCCAGATTTCCCTCATGGGCTTGTTTGCACCTCCTCCCCTTTTCTTCTCCTTTCTGTTGTCTATAAAGGATGAAGGCTACCAAGAAAAATCCCTTGCACAGGGACATGACAGTGAACATTGCTGGGAGAGGAAGCCTTGGAGGGGAAACTGTCAGTGCCAACAGAAAAAACCTGTCACTCTCTGTGGGCAAAGGCAGGACAGCTGAAAGGGAATAGATTTAAACTGGATACTAGGAAGAAATTCTTCACCATGAGGGTGGTGAATCATTGGAACAGGTTGCCCAAAGAGGTTGTGAATGCCCCATCCCTGAAAGTATTCAAAGCCGTGCTGGACAGGGCTTTGGACAACCTGATGTAGGGGAAGGTGTCCCTGCCCATGGCAGGGGGGCTAGAACTAAATTATTTTTAAGGTCCCTTTCGACCCAAACCCCTCTATGATTCAGTGATTTTTTTTTTATTTTTTTTTTTTTGTGGCTGCTTCACCCAGCCAAATAAGTAAGCAGAGTCCTACCTCCTGTACAGTCACCCCTAGGACTTTTTCACTCTACTTTGACCCCCTCAGCCTCCAACATTACCAAACAATGCAGTTAAATGATCACAGTATCACCAGGGTTGGAAGAGACCTCAAAGCTCATCAAGTCCAACTCATCACCACAGACCTCAAGACTAGACCATGGCACCAAGTGCCACGTCCAAATGCGCCTTGAACACCTCCAGGGACGGTGACTCCACCACCTCCCTGGGTAGCCCATTCCAGTAGCCAATGACTCTCTCAGGCAAGAACTTTCTCCTCACCTCCAGTCTAAACTTCCCCTGGCATAGCTTGAGACTGTGTCCTCTTGTTCTGGTGCTGGTTGCCTGAGAGAAGAAGGTAACCTCCCCCTGGCTACAACCACCCTTCAGGCTGTTGTAGACAGCAATAAGGTCCCCCCTGAGCCTCCTCTTCTCCAGGCTATTCAGCAGGACTGACAGAAATGTAAACATGGAAAAGTACAAGCTTTGTGAAAATGAGGAACTGGAGCAACAAAGATGTTTGGAGTATGTCCTCACCAGTGATTCGTGGCCAACACGCATGGTCACCACCCTACCAGCATGTGCACAGCCAGTCATTTGGCACTTCTTCATCCTGGGCTGCCTTTACACCTGTGGAGCACCATGGCTGAAGCAGCCTGGAGTTGATGTGATCTTGGACATCGAGGACCCAAATCCACCAGAAATCAGGATTGCTTCTACAGTTACTTTGAAACACACCAGTCCCCTGCCTTCTCAGGGTTTTGCTGTGCTTTGTTAGATGTGGTGAGCCCAGAGGCCTATTACCACCAAGGGACACCTTAGATTCAGACAGTGACTACCAAACCACATATTGCTTGGGGAGATATTTCCTCCTCCTGCAGCAATAGGAACTCAGAGGTGATGAACACCTCAGGTCTCTGCCCACCAGCAGCCAACTGGAATGCAACCACACCCCATTAAGAGGAATGAGGAGAGAAGTCACAAAGGTTGGAAAGCAGGTGTCCTCGTCAGGTTGTTCACGTGTACCTGCCCCAGATGTACAGTGGTGAGAATGCAGGGCACACCAAATTCAGGAGATGTACACTGAAGCCATCATCCCTTTGCAAAAGCTGTGTCACTTCACCTTTCCACCGTGCAGCACACCACCTAACCTACCACAAACCCTATGAGCTGCTCTCCTGGGGCAAACCATTCCAGAGAGACAGCCAGGGAGCAAAGGAGGTCAATCATAGAATTGCTTTGGTTGGAAAAGGCCTCTAAGATCAAGTGCAACCATTGACCTAACACCACCACAGCCATTAAACCATGTCCTGAAGTGCCATGTCTACATATTTTTTCTAACACCTCCAGGGACAGTGACTCCAGCACCTCCCTGGGCAGCCTGTTCCTGTCCATTCTTTCAGGGAAGAAAGTTTTCTAAAAATAGCCTGATCTAGGGTGAGGTGCCCCTGTCCATGGCAGGGGGGTTGGAACTAAATGATCCTTGTGGTCCCTTCCAACCCTGACTGATTCTATGATTGTTTCTATGAAATATACAACCTAAACCTCCCTCAGCACAACTTGAGGTTGTTTCATCTCATTCTATCACTTGTTCTTTGGAGAGGAGACTGATCCTCACCTCCCTACAACCTCCCTTTAGGTGGTTTTAGAAAGCAATGAGATCTCCCCCTGAGCCTCCTCTTCTCTAGACTAAACAACCTCAGTTTCCTGAGCCCCTCCTCATAAGACTCATTCTCCAGACAACAAACAAAATACACTTGAAGGGTCAAGATATGAGAGGTTAAAAGTAGCAGACTCCAAAAAACAAGGGCTTAGGCTTCAAAACAACCCCAACACACAATTTCAGGAAAATTTCTGGAGGCATTTATTATCTCTAACACTCCAAGCACCAAGGCTTTAATGAGCCTGTACAACCCAAGTGCTGAAAACAGCCTTTGCTAGAGAGAGAGCTGGCCGTGAGTCACTCGCTCCGAGCGGGCACCAGCCCACGGCTGCCGGCAAACAAACACCACACAAACACTGATAACGCTTGCGCAAGGCAGCGACCGCAGGACCTTTCAGCAGCTAGAACTAATCTATTTCCACCACCACGCCGCATTTCTTCACAGACAAAGTGAAGGATTTTTTGGGGGGTTGGGATTTTTGTTTTGTTTTTCCCTGCTAATTAACATTTGTTAGCGCACAAAATGCCGGAGCCGGTGCCAACAGGACATACCTAGATAGAGCCTAATATTAGATTTCACAAAAGCATTCATCCTGTCTAAACAAACATCCTCCAGACAATATCGACCTTCAAATCTTTGCCCAAACAGATGGTCGTGCAGCGGGCACGGCTCGGCATCGTTTCCCAGGATGGAGCCAAAGCCTCTGCATCCATGACCATCCCCACGCTCCAGTTAGCATTGACAGGAAAACACACTGGTATTTTAGGAAGCTTTGCCTAAAACTCAGCTTGGAGTTTAAAACCGTCTCGGTCATTATGTGCCTTTAGCAGAGGTTTCGTTTCAGGTTTCTTCTTCCAGCTTTATTGCGGTGCAAAGTTACCCAGGACAAAGCCCTACTTTTAACAGCCAAGAAAATCTCTTGGCAAATGATCTACGACGTTGCTCAACCAGCGATGGGGTTTGGGTCCGGCCGGCGAGGTGAGCAGCTGAAAGGGGAAAGCTAAGTTTTTTAACAATTTGTTATACACAGTAGCAAGAAAAACAGGAAGTGGGTGTTTATTAGCAGTTTCCAAATATACCAGCCAAAATAAAACTCCCCGTGCAGCCTGAGGTATTCAAAATACAGCCACGACCAGAATTCCTCAGATTGTAAGAGGGTAATTAATCACGAGCGGTGTTCGCAGGCCAGTGATTTGGAAACTTCCCTTTTTTATGGAAGATCTGGATCAAGAGCAAACTTCAAAGTGCGGCTAATTGATCAGAGATTCATTGCGTCTGGTCAATAAAGCAAAAAAATAAAATCTCCTCCTGGCCAAGCCAGGGCTAAGGGTTTGCATTCATTACGCCCTGACAGCCCCATAAAGCCCATTAAAAAGCCATTTCTCAGGGAACGCCGTCGCGCTGACCTGTCCCAACATAAAAGCTGTTCGTATGAGGCGCAGACTCTTGCTTCCTCACAATCAGTGTACTGCGCCCAACAGCCAGCGCTGTTATTCCAGGCTCGTTGCTCAGGAATGTGAGCATATCTTAGAGACTGATTCATAAGAGGAAGAGAGCAGCCCACTTCTGGGCCAGCTTCATATGCTTGATTCAGAAGTGAAATTTCCGAATTCTGTTTAGGTTCAGCCAAGTTCTTAACTCTGCTAGAGTCGGGCCAGCAGCTTGCGATGAACAGCTTGCCCACCACATGAACTCTGTTGGGTTTTTTTTTTTTCACCTACTTCTTCTTAATTTGTCTGAAACTAGTGGGATTTAGCAGCTCTTTTTCCTAAGGGCTCTGTGTATGCCAGAGGACAGCCCTTCCTGCCTGAAACACTGGAACAGGTTGCCCAGGGAGGCTGTGGATGCCCCTTCCCTGGAGGTGTTCAAGGCTAGGTTGGATGAGGCCTTGAGCAGTCTAGTGGAAGGTGTCCCTGCCCATGGTGGGGAGGTTGGAAGTAGGTGATGTCTAAGGTCCCCTCCAACCTAAGCCATTCTATAATTCTATGGTCTTTAAGGTCCCTTCCAACCTAAGTCATTCTATAATTCTATGGTCTTTAAGGTCCCTTCCAACCTAAGCCATTCTATAATTCTATGATCTTTAAGGTCCCTTCCAACCTAAGCCATTCTATAATTCTATGGTCTTTAAGGTCCCTTCCAACCTAAGTCATTCTATAATTCTATGGTCTTTAAGGTCCCTTCCAACCTAAGCCATTCTATAATTCTATGGTCTTTAAGGTCCCTTCCAACCTAAGCCATTCTATAATTCTATGGTCTTTAAGGTCCCTTCCAACCTAAGCCATTCTATAATTCTATGATCTTTAAGGATCCTTCAATCTCAAACCATTCTACGATTCTATAGTTCAGCAGCAGCCAGCATTCATTACAAGACTTGCAGTTTAAACTGTTCCATTTCTCACCTAAGTCATCTGGCACTTTGTATTTTCTTGTCCTCCAGTGAAGTATCCATAGAATTTTGGAATGGTTTGTGTTAGAAAGGATTTTAAAGCTCACCTAGTTCCAGTTGCACTGTCATGGGCAGGGACACCTCCCACTAGACCAGATTGCTCAAAGTCTCATCCACACTCATCAAAATACAATTCACAACCACACTCCAAATCCACAAGCCTTCTGCTTTCAAAGATATTTCCCCCACATCTGCTCACCCAGCATATCCTATGGCTGCTTCTCAGCACTGGGTGGGACACTGTACTCTTGCTGGTCTCACACAATATCCTACTATCTGCTCTCAGGGCTGATATTATGACCAGCAGGTTGAAAGAGGGGATTCCTCCCACTTACTGCACACTGCTGAGACCCACCTGTAGGGATAGGTTCAGCTCTGGAGTCCTCAGCACAGGAGAGACATGGACCTGCTGGAGTTGGACCAGAGGAGGCCACAGCAATGATGGGAGGGCTGGAAGTTCTCTGCAGGCTGAGAGGGCTGGAGAAGAGAATGCTCCAGGGAGAGCTTCTGATGGGTTTTCAGTGCTTCAGGGGGCTGATAAGAAAAATGGGGACAGACTTTTGAGCAGGGCCTGTTGTGACAGGACAAGGGGTGATAGGTTCAGACTAGAGAGAAGGAAGAAATTAAATTTTTGGCACTGGGAATGGTGAAATCCTAGCCCAGGCTACCTGAAAGGTAGTAGATGACCCCATCCCTAGAACCTTTCCAGGTCAGGTTGTTTGCTGCTGTGAGAACCTTGCCCTAGTTGCAGATGTCTCTGCAGACAGCAGGGGCTTGAACTAGATGACTTCTTCAGGTCCCTTCCCATCCAAACCATTCTATGATTCTGTGTCAGGGGTAGTAGAGGCATGGTAGGAGGCACAGCCATGGGCCAAGAAAAGCAGCTGGCTTTTCACAGGATTATTTTTCATGGCAAACTGGAATAGCATCGATGGGTATGGAGTTTGGATAAAGCAGAGAATGATTTTCTTTATTGACTGTCACAAATTCTGTGGTCGAATGTGAAAAGGTCACTTGCATAAAGCAGAGTTTTGCATCTGTGCCTCTGCTTTGTTTTGCAGGGTAGCCTGAGAAGTCACTAGCCAAAAAAGTACAGAAGTGACACCTCCTCCAGCCCGAGACCATCATTTGCACCACCAGAGGTGCAAACCACCAATTGCTCAGAGAACAAACTCTTGTTTCAGCTGCCCCCACGCAGGAGGTGAGTCCCAACTCCCTCCCAGGAGAGCCCTTGGGGTCAAAGTCTGGGGGAAGATCTCCATCCTGCTGCGGAGGCAGAAGTCCCAGCCGGAGGGTGGGATGGGGAGTGCTTGGATCACACCCCAAACCCTTCCAAAGCCAAGACTTCCCACTTCAAACCCTGTCAAAACACAGACGGAGAGGACGCATCCAATTTATTCTCAATAGGTTTTGCAGACTTTAGTTTTCCTGTGCTGCTTTCCTGGAATCAAAGTAGAAGTCTCTCAGTTGCCAGATCATCAAAACCTCTGATAAAGATTTAATCCTAAGTGCAGGCTGTGATTTTTATTTATTCACACACACACACAATTGTCCTCTATTGTTTTTCACCTGTGTCATCTGCTCTCAACTAGGGAAGCCCATTGCTGCCAACAGGAAAGATCACCAAGAACAAACCCTTTTACAAGGGATTAGATTTCATCTAAAAGCATGTAATTCCACATAGCCAGAAGCAGTTTCTAATCTTCATATGTAGGAACTTACAAGGCAAGGAATTCAAAGCCACCGGATTAAATGAAAAATGTGAATGAAAAGCTACATGCTGATACTCAGCTGACCTAGGCAAGTTACTGTACATTTTTCAAAGTTTTAAATTACCACTAATGGAAAACGTGGGGAGTAAGTCTGAAGTGTTTCTTTACAGCATTACTTTAAAAAAAAAAAAAAAACAAACAAAGAAGTCCAAACCAATGAATGAATATTCACAGAGAAGCCCCCGACACTTTCCAACACGACTGGCCTCGCTTTGCTCTTACTGTATAGATCAGCAGGTACCATTGGATCAAATTAAGACCAGCTGCTTGCTCCTGGTAAAGGAATTTCCCAAAAAGCTAAAATATGATTCAAGCTTCACAACCTGAATACTTGGAAAGAGTAATAAAAAGAAAACAACCAAAAACCAACTGTGCTCAGGATTGTAAAACAAACACCACCACCACCACACCGCACCCCCCAAAAGAAAAAGAGGCAGAAAAAAAGGACATTATAAGGCATTTAAGGGCTTTGGTTTCAATTATTTTATATTAAGGGATAGGTAAGCTTCAATTGCTCAGACTCTTTAAAAAAAAATAAAAGGGATTGTAAATAAAATTGGAAACAGATATACAACAGCCAAGTTCCCACAGGTGCATTTTCTTCCTGTGGAAATACCCGTGTGAATTTCCAGTTTCCCATCATGTAAGGGGAGACAATAAATTCTGAAGTTACCCTGTTTGCCTTCGCACTTTGCCGCAGAAGAAGTAACCTCTTGTCTTGTTTAGAGTGTCCCCGTGCCCCTCTGCGTGTCTCCCACCAAAGCAAAGGTTTGTGCTGCCTGCTGGGGCTCACTGCCAGATCAAAGCTTTGGGCCACTCACGATAAAACAAGAGGGTAAAGCCCAAAGAATCAAATTAAAAAAGGAAAGGTTTAAGAGATAAGGATCGGCCTCAGATATGATATTTCACCCAGAGCAGATCCGGTGCAGAAGTTCAATTCAAAGTTCCTAAGACACAAATATAAAGAGATCAGTTTTAAGGTTTTGTTGCTCTATATCTGCCCAGGTTCTCAGTGATATTCCCCATCTTCCAGGCAACAAAGACTTCACCTGTGCTATGCAAAACCATAGAACTTATCTTCTCCAGGCTATGCATCTACTCAAATACATGTTTTAAACATTTCTCATATCCTCAGCCAGCACTAAACCACACATCTCCAGCCACATCACACAAACAAGGTGTGAACTTGTGGGGCAACCAGCAAAACCAGAAACTTGCTCCCTTCCTTGGGGAAAAGCACTTCACCACTCACTGAAGCTCAGAGCAAAGACAAAACCCAAGACCAAGAGTAAAGAAAGGGAGAAAAACTTTCACTTCTTGATTTCTCAGAGGTGCCAAACCTGGTGCATATTGTGTAGATTGGGTAGGTTTAGATCATAGAATCATGGAATCATAGAATCATAGAATCAACAAGGTTGGAAGCAAGGTGTGTTAGCATTTACAGATAGAATGTTTTGGTTTACATGGAGATGCTTAGGAGTCACTTGGTTGAAGAATCTGTGAAGAATTTGGGAATGGGAGGTTGATGAGGTTGATCCAGAGGAGGGCCAGAAAGATGATCAGAGGGCTGAAGCAACTCTGCTGTGAGGACAGGCTACGAGAGTTGAGGCTCTGCAGACTGGAGAAGAGAAGGCTTCCAGGAGAGTTTCTAGAAGCCTTCCAGTATCTGAAGGGGGCCTGCAGGAAGGCTGCAGAGGGATTATTTACAAAGTTTTCTAATGACAAGACAAGGGGCAATGGGTTTAGACTGGAAGAGGAGAGATTGAAATTGGATGATAGAAGGAAGTTCTTTCCAGTGAGGGTGGTGAGACAGTGGAACAGGTTGCCCAGGGAGGTTGTGGCTGCTCTCTCCCTGGAGGTGCTCAAGGCCAGATTGGATGAGGCCTTGAGTAACCTGTACTAGTGGGAGGTGTCCCTGCCTATGGCAGGGGGTTGGAACTGGATGATCCTTGAGGTCCCTTCCAACCTTACCATTCTACGATTCTATGATTCTATGACTGGGAAGGTCTGTGAAAGGCAACTGGGAATTGAAATGTCATTGCTCTGGCAAGGTAAACACTTGGCACTGCCTCCCCTGTGAACAGATCATACTAAATGATGCAAAAACATTTCTCAGCTGCAAACAAGATGATGGTGACTACAAAGTGCTGTGCTTCCAATTAAAGGTCAGCCCTTTTTCACATTGATAGAAATACACCAAGCAGCTTGTTACTCACAGTGTTACAGACCCCTGGAGTTTGCTTCATCCAGGTCCTTCTTGCATGTTGACCAAACCAGTCAGCACCACCCTATGCCTCACAGATGGGTGGACACTTCAGGTATACAACTCCTAGAATACCTACAAACTGTTGTTTCCACCTTATTGTACACCAACCATGGAGAAGTGCTCTGCAATAAAATTCAAGTCAGCATCAGAGACAAAGATGAATCAAGGCAATGTTTGCAAGGAGTGAAGATCACCCCCTCTCTGTGCACAGCATGGGATGGATGTAGTTGCATCTGTTCACAGGATTACAAGATCACAGGATGTTAGGGGTTGGAAGTGATCCAAAGAGATCATTGAGTCCAAACTCCCTGACACAGCAGGACCATAAAATCTAGCTCAGGTCACACAGGAATACATCCAAACAAGTCTTGAATGTCTCCAGAGAAGGAGACTCCACAACCTCTCTGGACAGCCTGTGCCAGTGCTCTGGGACCCTTACAGGAAAGAAGTTCTCCCTTGTGTTGAGCTGGAACCTCCTGTGCTGCAGCTTCCATCCATTGCTCCTTGTCCTATCCCAGGCAGCAAGTGAGCAGAGCCTGTGCCCCCACCTCCTGACCCCCAGCGCTTAAATATTTAGAAACATTGATTAGATCTACTCTCAGTCTTCTCTTCTCCAGACTAAGCAGTCCCAGGTCCCTCAGCCTCTCCTCATCAGGCAGTGCTCCAGTCCCCTCATCATCCTCATAGCCCTCCCTTGGACTGTCCAGCAGATCCCTGTCCCTCTTAAACTGGGGAGCCCAAAACTGAAGGCAGTACTCAAGATGAGGTCTCACCAGGGCACAGCAGAGGTGGAGGAGAACTTCCATTGATCTGCTGGACACACTCTTCTTAATGCACTCCGGGATCCCACTGGCCCTCTTGGCCACAAGGACACATTGCTGTCCCATGGATGTTATCCACCAGCACTCCCAGGTCTCTCTCCACGGGACTGCTCTCCAGCAGATCACTTCCCAATCTGTTGGATTGTAGATAGAGCTGTGGGGAAGAAAATCTTGAGACAAAATCTTTGTACATTTTGTTAAAATGTACAAAAGAAAAAAAAAATAATAGAAGGTATAATTCTTAATTTTGGTGAGTCCTGTAGGATTGTGATTGAATCAAGCCAGTTGTGGCCTTCATCCACCCAGTCTAGTGGACAACATCCCTGCCAATCCTTGGGGGGGGTGGTGGGGGGTGGTGGAAATAGATGATCTCTAAGGTCCCTCCCAATTTAAACCATTCTATAAATGAATCTATGAATGAAATAGGAGGCTGCAGCTAGAGGAAATGGGTCAGGGCACAAACCAATATACTCCCTTACAGACAAGCTTTTGTTACTAAAATTGCATTTGAAGTACAAAAACTGAATTTTAAGTGCTGAAAAATTTTGAAGTACATCATCAGAGTTTGATGGGGTCATATTGTGAGTGCATCCAATGATAATGCAACCGCAGCTGAGCTATGGACTTCTTGTAAAGCATGCTGCAGCTTAGCAGTGAAGTCACCCTGATGTCACCAAGGCATTTTCCAAACCAGTTGGATCCCATGATGCTTTCCCAGGCATTAGCATGGCTCTGGATTATCCCACCGGGAAGGAATGTGGACCCCAAATGCCAATCCCTCCCAAAGGAGCCGGGTTGTGCTGATGGGGAGAACATGTTGAATGAAGAAAACCACGTGGCTGTCCCAATACTTTCTGCTTTGAAAGAGGCTTGTGAATAACTCACACAGTCCCCAAAGCCCTGGAGAATTAAAGGCAGCCCGAAACAGGAACACTAACCCTAGCACTGTTTATCTGATGCAGCACAAATGCGTCAGCTGCAGGGTTTTATTCTGGCCGTGGGGGGATGGTGGCTCCCTGTCATCACCACATACAAGCTGACTTATTGCAGGTCGTGGGGCTCTTTTTCATTTTGCCTCCAGAGATCACACACCTTCTGAAGTTTCCTTGCATGTTGTCTCACAAGGTGCTTTCACAACATCCACGCTGCAGATACATTAGCCAGCAACAGCCAAGCAAAACTGCAGTCTCATAAATCTTCTGGCAATTGCGAGGCCTCCCTGTGAGATAAAACAAGAACTGTGTCGTGGAGTCCTGTGGGATTTTTCTCTTTTTCTCTCTGTTCCTTTTTCTCTTTTTTATTTTTTTCTTTTTCCTTTTCTTTTCAAGAGAGCAACCCTGTGAAATGACAACTGTGATGTGCTGGACAGCAGTGTTTCCCCCATGAAGCTGTGCCCAGGGCACTCCAAGATTTCAGTCCTTGCTAGTTGCAAGGTTAATGGTTGGGCTTGATGGTCTTAATGATTTTATCCAACTAAAATAATTCAATGAGTCCGTGATTCTAAGGCGGTCCTCAAATACATTAGTGTGTAAATGCTTATTAATGGGGTGGGGTGCAGGGAAGATCAACACCTGGCACTTGTATGACAGATTTTATGATTACCTTCTTAGAGGCAGGCAGAACAACTGTGCAGGTCCATAGAATTATAGAATCATAGATTCATAAAATCATAGAATCAGTCAGGGTTGGAAAGGACCACAAGGATCATCTAGTGCCACCCCCCCTGCCATGGGCAGGGACACCTCACACTACATCAGGCTGTCTAGAGTCTCGTCCAGCCTTGCCTTAAACACCCACCAGGGATGGAGCTTCCACCACCTCCCTGGGCAACCCCTTCCAGGTTCTCACCAGCCTCATGGTGAAAAACTTCTTCCTAACATTCAGTCTGAACTTACCCAGGCTTGGTGAGTGTGGAAGCAGCATCAGGCTTCAGGTCAAGCTGTTAACATCTCCCATCTAACATGTGGGATCCCATTTAACATGTCCATCACATTACTGATTGTAAATCATAGAATCATAGAACGGTAAGGTTGGAAGTGACCTCAAGGATCATCCAGTTCCAACCCCCTGCCATAGGCAGGGACACCTCCCACTAGTACAGGTCACTCAAGGCCTCATCCAATCTGGCCTTCAACATGTCCAGGGAGGGAGCAGCCACACATGTTCCAGTGTCTCACCAGCCTCACTGGAAAGAACTTCCTCCTAACATCCAGTCTGAATCTCCCCTCTGCCAGTTCAAACCCATTGCCCCTTGTCTTATCTGTTGGGTCCTGTCAGCTTCTGTTGTCCAAAGCATCCTGTATCTGGTCAAACAATGCTGAGCCTGAGAGAGTTTCATCCCATCAGGAAAGAGCTGGGGCTGTGCATGGTAATCCAACCAACCCATGGCAGTTGGAAACCTGCAGCACCACTCGGACTTTGGTGCATTATGCTGAGGTGGTTGAAATTAGCTAAAACTCCTCACCATTACAGAACAGAATGAGACCTAAGGAGCACATCGGTTGAGGGAGCTGAGGTTCTTCAGTCTTGAGAAAAGGAGGCTGAGGGAAGACCTTCTGGCTCTCTACAACTCCCTGAAAGGAGGTTGGAGCAAGGTGAGGGTTGGTCTCTTCTCCCTAGAAGTGATAGAACGAAAGAAAAAGGTCTCAAGTTGCACCAGGGGAGGTATAGACTGAATATTAGGAGAAAATTCCTCACTGAAAGGGTTCTCAAACACTGGAACAGGCTCCCCAGGGAGGTGGTTGAATCCCTATACATGGAGGTGCTTAAAGATGAAGAGATGTGTTACCAGCTGGGTGGTGGTTGTAGTTGCTATTACTGTTATCACTATTACTAATATTCTTACTATTGTTGCTGTTATTACTAATATCACATTATTAATATTCTTACTATTATTGTTGTTGCTATTATTGTTATCACTATTACTAATATTCTTACTACTGTTGTTGTTGCTATTATTGTTATCACTATTACTAATATTCTTACTACTGTTGCTGTT
>VWZE01007632.1:254412-271126 GCA_013396675.1 Eubucco bourcierii | reverse complement strand
TTATCACTATTACTAATATTCTTACTATTGTTGTTGCTATTAGTTATCACTATTACTAATACTCTTACTCTTGTTGCTGTTATTAGTTATCACTATTACTAATATTCTTCCTATTGTTGTTGTTGCTATTATTGTTGTCACTATTACTAATATTCTTACTCTTGTTGTTGTTATTAGTTATCACTATTACTAATATTCTTCCTATTGTTGTTGTTGCTATTATTGTTATCACTATTACTAATATTCTTACTACTATTGTTATTATTCAAATAATTGTTGCTATTATTTTTAACTATAATTAACTGACAACAGCAATTCTTAGGAGGCAGATCCCACGGCAAGACAAAGGGGAAGAAAAAAAATAAAGGATTGAAAAGGTCTCCTTATTTCATTTCTTTGTGTATTAAGTAGTAATGAAGCTTTGATCTGAAGAAAATTCCAGACAGAACAGCTGATATGTCTGTTTTCACTTGGAGTTTTGTCACAGAAGCATCACACTTGCTCAGCTTCTAAAAAGGTTCAAAGCATCAGGTGGAGTTGAGTACAAGTCAGAATGTAGCCCACTGGACAGTTCTAATATCACAGAGTCATAGAATCACAGAGTGGTTTGGGTTGGAAGGAACCTTAAAGATCATCTAGTTCCAACCCCTTGCCATGGGTAGGGACACCCACTAGGTCAGGTTGCTCAAGGCCCCATCCAGCCTGGTCTTGACCACCTCCATCCACAAGGACATCATGCTGTCAGAATTTAGCCCACTGGACAGCTCTAATATCACAGAGTCATAGAATCATAGAATGGTAAGGTTGGAAGGGACCTCAAGGATCATCCAGTTCCAACCCCCTGCCATAGGCAGGGACACCTCCCACTAGTACAGGTTACTCAAGGCCTCATCCAATCTGGCCTTGAANTAAATAATCCTTCCTCAGCCTTCCTGTAAGGCCCCCTTCAGATACTGGAAGGCTACTATCAGGTCCCCTCGAAGCCTTCTCTTCTCCAGGCTGCAGAGCCCCAACTCTCTCAGCCTGTCCTCATAGCAGAGCTGCTCCAGCCCTCTGATCATCCTTGTGGCCCTCCTCTGGACCCGCTCCAACACTTCCATGTCCTTCCTGTACTGAGGGTTCCAGAACTGCACACAGTACTCCAGGTATCACAGAGTGGTTTGAGTTGGAAGGAACCTTAAAGACCATCTAGTTCCAACCCCCTGCCATGTGTAGGGACACCCACTAGGTCAGGTTGCTCAAGGCCCCATCCAGCCTGGTCTTGACCGCCTCCATCCACAAGGACATCATGCCATCTCTAAAAATTAAAAGAAGGAAAATATCACCAAAAAATGTAGAATGAAAAGTGTTGGGGAAACTTTTATGTGAGGATCCACACTTTTAAATGGCAGTCATTATTTAATTTTGCACTGAAACAACTCAGGGTCTCTGGAATTTCAGAATACAAAGAAATAGTTTTTTTTACCCATTTTTCTCTGACCAAACCCCTTTTTACCTTTGCAGGAGAAAATGCCAATCACAAACACTGCAAGTGTTAAATGGTGGTTCGGGCCCCACAGGAACAAAAAGTGAAACAATATCCTTGACCACAGTCCCAGGGAGCTCACAGCAATTACATGGGGCTGAAGTAGCATTTGAAGTTACATATTTTTAGATCTTAAAGGATTTCATCCTTCACAGTCTCAAGTTACTGAACCAGCCCATCTAGTCCTTATCTCCCCAAACAAACTATAGAATCATAGGATGGGTTGGGTGAAAGAGACCTTGAAAGCTCATCTAGTCCAATCCCACTGGAGTCAGCACGGACATCTTCAACCAGAGTGGGTTGCTCAGAGCCCCAGAGAACCTCAACCACCTGCAGGGGTGGGGCATCTACCATTTTTTGGGCAACCCAGGCCAGTGTTTCACCACCCTCAGTCCCTTCTATCTAGTTTCAACCTCCCCTCTTCTAGTTTAAATTCATCATCCCTTGTCCTACCAAGCATTACCATTTGTAATCCTCCAAGGAGAGACAGGGAAATCCAGTTGGCCTTGAGAAAAGGCAGAAATCACAGGCTCACAGGATGTCAGGGGTTGGAAGGGGCCCAAGGAGGTCATCGAGTCCAACACCTCTGCCAGAGCAGGACCACACAATCTAGCTCAGGTCACATGGAAACCTACCCAGACAGGTCTTGAAAGTCTCCAGAGAAGGAGACTCCACAATCTCTCTGGGAAGCCTGTGCCAGTGCTCTGGGGTCCTTACAGGAAAGAAGCTCCCTCTTGAGTTGAGCTTGAACCTTCTGTGCTGCAGCTTCCATCCATTGCTCCTTGTCCTATCCCAGGTAGCAAGTGAGCAGATACTTTGCCTGTGTCCCCTGACCCCCAGCCCTCAGATATTCATAAACATTGATTAAATCCCCTCTCAATTTTCTCTTCTCCAGACTAAGCAGGCCCAGGTCCCTCAACCTCTCCTCATCAGGCAGTGCTCCAGTCCCCTCATCATCCTCATAACCCTTCACTGGACCTTCTCCAGCAGATCCCTGTCCCTCTTAAACTGGGGAGCCTCAAACTGAAGGCAGTACTCAAGATGAGGTCTCACCAGGGCAGAGCAGAGGCAGAGGAGAACCTCCCTTGACCTACTGGACACACTCTTCTTAGTGCACCCCAGGATCCCACTGGCCCTCTTGGCCACAAGGCTGTCCCTTGGAGCCCAACCCTGTTGGCATCACTGAGTAGCAGCCAGGTAACTCAGGCCATCCAGAGCCATCTTACTGCAAGAGCAGCTCAATTCCCCACTGATGCCCAGTACTGTTTGCCCCATAGTTAGAGAATGTGGGAAGAGCCAAAGGACTGGATTTCTCTCCTGTTGCCAAGTGCTATGGAATGAAGTCATGGGTACCCTGCACTCACTGCACGAGGTACTCAGTCTTTCCTTTCTCTCCTTCAGCAATGGAAAGTTGCTGGGGTTAGATGGGCAAACAGCTTCCTTTTGCAAGCTATTCCCTCTCCAAACACATTACTGCACTACTGGAAACCGTTCAACTCAGCTAAGTCATTAAGTTAAGTCATCTGAGCACATTGCTGCAGCGAGAGGAGGCTGCGTGGTGGGTTGGTTTGGGAGAACAGTTGGATGCAAACCTCCCCAGGGGGAACAGATGCTGATGACATGTTGCTGTCTAGATGGTTTTCACGCAGCACCATCCACTCCAGCTCCCAAGCTTTACTACAGCTGCTTCACACCAACAACATACAGCCTGCAGGGCTGCCTAAAGCCGTTTCTAAATCTACCTCCTGCCAAGACTCATCCCAGGACCCAGTGCAGGGTCCTCTCTACTACCTGGCCCACAGCAGAGCAGCTTTGGGGCTACTCTATGTCACATCAAGAGTAAAGCTGCTGTTATTGTTGGTATTGCTCAGTCCAGCTGAGGCATTCTCCCAGCCAGATGTTTGCAGGATGTGTTTGTGCTCACTTCACTGACGTGTGAAAATACTCAAGACGTTCAGCACAGCCAATATACCACAGCCTAAACAGGAGCCTTTATTTCCACCTCACCTGTCCTTAAAACAAGCTGGGTTTTGTGATTTCCTATGTGGGTAATCCAGTAGTGATGGTTGAATAAATAAACAGCAAACCCTTCAGTCTGCTGATGTTGCTCAAGAAAGGCACAAAAGCAAAAATTCCACTTATCTGAGCATCCTTCCCAAATCTGCTTCCCACACAACCTTTTGGGACAGCAGGTTTGCATCAGTTTCCTCAATCACCACTTCTATCACTGCTGTGATTCTTCAAGTGATCTCCCAAGGGTACCACAGAGACAACCTGGGAGTGGAAGGAGCAGGGGTGTAGCCACTTAGCTCTTGTTTTCCTGAGCACACCCGAGCCTGCAAGCCCTGAGTTTTCACCTTGGGATTTCAGCAGGTTTCCTGGAAAGACAATTCCTCAGATTTTCATCCTACACCTTCCTCCCAGCAGTGTTCACACCAGCCACACCAAACCCTCTTCATGGCAAACCCCTGTGCTTGTTCCACCAATCCTGCTGCAGATGAAGCTGGGGCTGCTGTCCTCCTCCCCACCTGCAAGGGATTCATCTGCGCCTCTCATGGTATCCCAAGATTCTTCTGTGCTTCTCATGGGGTCCCAAAGGGACTCCCCTGCACATCTTGTGGGCTGCCAAAGCGATTTCCTTACCCATCTAATGAGCTCCAGAAGGGACCCTTGTGCCCTTCCTGGGGGGTGGGACACACACCCCTCCAGTCCCTTTCATGGGCTCTCAAATAGATCCCTATGCCCTTCTCATGTGCTCCTAAAGGCATTATCCTGTCCCTCTCATGGACTCCCAAAGAGATCCCTGTACCTCTCCAAGGAGGGAACCCCCCTACCCCTGTCATGGGCTCCTGAAAGGATTCCCATGCCCATCTCATGGGCTCCCAAATCCTATAGTTATCATTAAGCTTGGAAAAGACCTATAAGATAATCATGGAGTCCAACTGTAACTCAGTTACTATGACCACTAAAGTATTCCCCAATCAACACATCTACAATCTTCTTGAACACAGCCAGGGATGCTGAGTCCACCACCTCCCTGGGCAGCCTGTTCCAGTGCTGTGCCGTTCTTTTAGGAAAGAAATGTTTCCTAACATCCAATCCAAACTTCCCCTGGCACAACTTTAGCCCATAAAGATCCCCCTTCCCCTTTCGTGGTTTACCAAGTCCCACGGTTTACCCACGGTGCTGGAGGCAATTGAGACAAGCAGGGACAAACATGGGGGAGCTGAGACTGAGCAGAGACTCAGGGTGTGGAATCACAGAACTTTAGAGGTTGGAAGGGACCTCCAGAGATCACTGAGTCCAAACCCCCTGCCAAGGCAGGGTCCCCTAGGGTGGTTCACACAGGAATGCACTCAGGTGGCTTTTGAAAGCCTCCAGAGAAGGAGACTCCACTACCTCTCTGGGCAGTCTGTTCCAGTGTTCTGCCACCCTCACTGTAAAGAAGATTCTCCTCATATTGAGGTAAAACATTCTATGTTCCAATTTGTAGTTGTTGCTCCTTGGCTTATTGCTGCTGACCACTGAAGAGATTGGCCCCAGCCACTTGCACCCACTCCTGAGATATTTGTATACATTGATCAGATCTCCTCTCAGTCTTCTCCAGACTAAACAGCCCCAGGTTTCTCAGTGTCTCTTTGTTAAGGAGATGCTCAAGTCCCCCAGTCAACCTCGTGGCTCTCTGTTGAACTCTTTCCAGCAGGTTCCTGTCTCTCTTGAACTGGGGAGCCCAAAACTGGACACAGCAATCCAGGTGTGGTCTCACTAGGGCAGAGCAGAGGGGGAGAAGAACCTCCTTAGACCTGCTGGCAGCACTTTTCCCAATGCACCCCAGGGTGCCATTGGCTCTCTGGGCCACAAGGGCACATTGCTGACCCATGCAGACCTTAACAGAGACCTACACTCTGGCGCAGGGACCAAGGGATCCAAAACCCTTAATCGCACTGCTCAGCCAAAGGGAATCAGAGCATGGGGTTGAAAGCCCTCTTAGAAAACATTAACAGCTCATTACTGAGGGTCTGTTTAAAAGCCCCCTCTAATGTATACACACACAAGGCCCCGGACAGCAGAGCTACCCCTAGCTAATGGCACTGAGTGGAAGCTGGAACGATCTGCACAGAAGGACTTCAGCGAACTCCCAGCCCTCCCTCATTTAGAGTTTTCCTGCACAGGCTCCTTCTGACCTCTTCAAATCCCATCCCAATTACAGCCTCCCACTTACCCTACAGTGTAAATAAATCCTGCTTGGTGGGGATCGCTGCTACCAGTGCAGATAAAAGCAGCAATGTTGATGGAGGAAAAGCACAACCTGCAGCTGGTCCTTGAGAAGGGCAAGAAAACAAAGCACAGGGAGGTCAGCAGGGCCAAGGCGTGGGATGGGAGGTGGACACCCATTGGGATGCTCAGAGCTTGGCCATGGCTCAGTCCTCTGGGGAGATCACACAATAACTTAGATTAAAAGAGACCTTTAAGATCAGGGAGTGCAATTACAAACCTAACACTACCATGTCCCTCAGCATTCCATCTACACAGCTCTGAAATACCTCTAGGACTGGAGACTCCACCACTTCCCTGGGTAGCCTTTTCCAGGGCTTGGCAACCCTTTTGGGGAAGGAATTCTTCCTAATGTCCAACTCAAGTATATCCTGAGGCAACTTGAGGCTGTTTCCTCTTGTCCTGTTGTTTTTCTCTTCGGAGAAGAAACCAACCCCCACCTGGCTCCAACCTCCTTTCAGGCAGATGTAGCAAGCCAGCCTCTCAGCCTCCTTTTCTCCAGGTTAAACAATGCCCATTCCCTCAGCTGCTCCTCACAAGACTTGTGCTCCAGAATTTTCACTAGTTTTATTGTTTTTCATTAGACCTGCTCCAGCACCTCAATGTCCTTCTTGTGAAAGGGGCCTCAAAGCTCAGTACAGATCCTTCAAGGAGGGGTTCCAAAGCAGTACAAGACCATCCATGTCAAATACAGGGCTAGCCATGAAATCTCTGCCATACACCTGGGATTCCTCCTTGCTTGGACACATAGGAAATTTCCTATAAGCATCTTTAAGACAACTTTGACCCCAAATCATTCTATACTTACCTTAGGAAACTGCTAAGATGCAAAGTGGCTGAGATGTCTCCAATCTACACAAGTTGGAGGATGGAAACCTCAGGGTGATGTGCAAGAGATACAGAGTTTTCTTCTACATGTTAGCAAGGTGTTGACTCAAAGAAAGGATTTTAAACCATTTCCTCAGCAGATGGAAATCACTGCAGTGCCGTTGGCTTTGGTAGTTTGTACTGGTTTTACACCACGGAAGCACTTTTTGGTTTGGGAGAAGACAAGTATCATCTCCCCAGATGTATTAAAGATGACTTGCAGAGAAAAAGCTGGATCTCTGTTGGATTCCTGGGACATCCTGAGGCTGCTGCAACACTAATAATCTCTTCTCTGGATTTGCAGACACCTAAGAGCACCTTTGAACACCAGGACAAGGGAAATGCCAGATGGTTATTCCTCCTAGCACAGGGTGAAAAGAGGGAATGAGCCAGCTAAATTGACCCAGGCTCTCTGCTCCTTCTCCATATCATCTCTAAATACACCTTCCTCAGCTTGCACCCAACCTCATCATGAGGTCGTGGAGTCTCCCTCTCTGGAGATATTCAAGAACCATCTGGATGTGTTCCTGAGTGATCTGCTCTGGGTGATCCTACTCTGGCAGGGTGGCTGGGTCAGATGAGCTTTTGAGGTCCTTTCCAGCCCCTGACATGATATGATTCTATGATTCTATCATTCTGATAGAATCAGAATTTCATTATTCCATCATTCTACGAGCTGGGCAACCTTGGTTGCACATTTGTCCTGATTTGGAATGCTTGGGACCTCATTCTGCAGTCTGCCCACACTCCATCACTGTCTTCACAGTTTCAAGCCACCAGGTGGAATAGCTGGTGAGACAGACCTGGAGTTTTAAGTTGTCAGAGATTAAGGGTGGAGGAGAGGGCTGTTGTGTGTCTTGGCTTGGGGATGTCTTTCCTTAATTGTGGGCTTAATGCAGGACCCATCTACCGATCATTAGACCCTGCGGGTCGAGACTGAGTTTAGGGAGAAAGGACTAAATGACCTTATAATGTTCTGGAGCTGTCAACATAATATATGGGGCTGCATTCAAAATAAATTATAGGCAGTTTCCGTGCCACAAAAGCCGCACAAGTTCACAGACCCAGCCAAAATATTCAGCAGAAAGCTCTGCCAGGCCGCAGGGCCCATTTTGCCAAGACATGCAGGTGCACACTGCGGAGAGCAGCCCCACCGCCGCCCCGGGCCACTCCTCATCTCCTCCCACCCAGCCACACTCTCTTTGGATCACCTGAGCCAAGGCGTTACGTGATCCCAAAAGCCACAGTGGGGATTTTCAAAGCTGTTGCAGATCTGAGATGACACATCCTTTCATCTGCAGGTGCAGGAGCTGCGGATGGAAACCCCTGCAGCTGCTGCTGGAGACTTGTCCACCTCTGGGATGCAAATGGGACAGCCTGGCTGGGTGCCTCGGGCATCACTAGAGCTTTGTGTGGTTGTGGTGACACAGAGCCATCTATTCTTTCTTGTTGGGAAGGCAACACCTCCCTTGTCAGGAGGGCAGGTAGTTTGGAAGCCGAAATATCAGGGGATGGATTTCACACACAGTCCTGCAGACGGCTCATGCGTGTGGACACAGAACGTCTGAGCTGAACCATTCCTCAACGAAGGCCAAGGTCACTGCTCTGCCATAGTAGGTTCCAGACTTGGGGTATCAGCAAGCAAAGTTCCTCCTTTGAAAAGAGACATGTGAAAACCAGCAGGGTAGTGCCTGAAAAACAGCTGCCTGCAAGAACAGCCCATCCTTCAGCAAGCAGCTAAACCACTGAGGACACCGAGGCCTTGCATGGGTTCAGTGCAAGAGGAAGGCTTTCCATGCAAGCCTGGGGTTACTGTCATGCTTCTGCCATGTTTCAGAATAGCATGGGAAGCACTGCAGGGCATTCTGGGCACACAACTGTCCCATTCACTCCATGGGATGGCATTTCGAGCCCTAACTGCGGTCCCCAAAACACCACCACAAGCTGAGGAAATCCTATCTGTGCTCTGACCACCAACTTGCCCAAGAGCTTTGGGGCTGCAAAGAGCCTGCTCTGCTCCTCCTGGAGATGGGGAGAAATTCCCAAGTTTGTCAGTACTTAAGAGGCCTTTGAACAACGGCCTTAAAAACATGGTTTAACTTTTAGCCAGCCCCAAAGTGCTCAGGCAGTTGGACTAGGTGATTGTTAGAGGTCTCTTGCAACTGAAATTATTCTGGTTTACCCCAAAGACTATCCAGAGCAGCAACAGGGAACCTCCAGTAGGTAATGCTGCCTCATCACAGCACAAATCATGGAATCGTAGAATCATGGAATCAGTCAGGGTTGGAAGGGACCACAGGGATCATCTAGTTCCAACCCCCTTGCCATGGCCAGGGACACCTTACACTAAATCAAGCTGTCTAGAGCCTCATCCAGCCTGGCCTTAAACACCTCCAGGGATGGGGCTTCAACCACCTCCTTGGGCAACCCCTTCCAGGCTCTCACCACCCTCATGGTGAAGAACTTCTTCCTAACATCCAGTCTGACTCTACTCATTTCTAGCTTGGTTCCATTCCCCCCAGTCCTGTCACTCCCTGACATTCTAAAAAGTCCCTCCCCAGCTTTCTTGTAGGCCCCCTTAAGATACTGAAAAGTCACAATAAGGTCACCTTGGAGGCTTTTCCTGTTAGCTTCATAGCAGGTTGGAGAAATAATGATCAAATAACCATTACTTTGGTTGCACAAAGGGCACTTGTTTCTCCATGCAGCCCAAGCCCACAGGCACAAAGTGCAGTCAGCCCAGTTGATGGTTGCAGAGAGCAGTCAGTCTGTGGAACATTATTTCCTCGGCCTCCCTTCTTCTGTGCATGCCACAGGGGTGGTAGTCTTCAAAGCCAGGGAGAAGCCCCATCACTTGGAAATGCTTCTCAGCACGAGCTCCTAACACATGCCTCAGAGAACATGGGGCATGATAAAGTCCCACCAGCCTTTTGTGGTTGATCTGTCCACCAAATGGTGGCTGCTCCACGTGGGAAGGGAGGAAGATTTGGGACCATTTTTGTGGCAGATTCCTGCACCAATTTGCTTTGCTGTGCCTTTGCCAGGGGGCAAAGGAAGGAGTCATCATGTAGGAACAAGGTCAGGATCCTGGTTTTGCTGAGTCTGAAATGAGTTGTTCAGAACAAGATAAGAAACCAGCAGCAGCGGATGTGTGCAGGAGGCCATGGGCTCTGTGCAAAACATCCTGTTGGCCTCTGCATTGTCAGGCAACAGAGACAAAACAGCTCATCAGAGCCAACACCAGGCCAACTGTCCCCTCTCTGCATCCACCACACTGAGGACAGAGAATCAGAGAATCATAGAAAGGTAAGGTTGGAAGGGACCTCAAGGATCAGCTAGTTCCAACCCCCTGCCATAGGCAGGGACACCTCCCACTAGCACAGCTCACTCAAGGCCTCATCCAACCTGGCCTTGAACACCTCCAGGGAGAGAGCAGCCACAACCTCCCTGTGCAACCTGTTCCTGCAATCTGATTTGAGTAGCTTTACTTGCTGGATTGGCTGAGCTTGGTACCAAGGGTCCTTTGGAAAAGTCAGGTCTGCAGTGGGGACAAGCCTGCTGGGGGACCAGAGGAAGGAACTGGTGGAGGAAGAGTCAGAAACTTGTGCCCACAGCACAGGTACAGAGTTAGCTCTTCCAGATACCACATTTTTCTCCACAAAAGACACATTCCTACCAAAAACACTTCCTGGCCCTTCTCTTCAGCACTGCTAATCATCACTCTCCCTGCACCTGGATCAGACCCAAACCAATCACATCTGTGCCCAAAAAGAGAAAAGGTCCGCTTGTGTTTCACTTACTTTTATGGGAGCATTAACACATTTCAGTCACATAAAACCTTCACCTTCAAAAGGGAAAGGGGAGAGGCAGAAAGAGAAGCCTGCCACATAAAGTCCATGGCTTAGCCCCAATTACACGCTGAACGACGCCAATCCAAGAGAAGCTGACCTGCTGCAGAAGGGTTTCTCCACACACAGGGCTTTGGAAATGGCCTGAAATTGTGTCAGGGGAGGTTTAGGTTGGATATTAGGAAAAATTTCTTTACTGAAAGTGTGGTCAGGCATTGGAACAAGCTGCCCTGGGAGGCAGTAGAGTCTCAGCCCCTGGAGGTGTTCAAGAAGTGTGTGGACATGGCACTTGAGGCTGTGGTTTAATGATGTTGGTGGTCTTAGGGTGACAGTTGGACACTTAGAGGTCTTTTCAAACTGAACCATTTCTGTGATTCTATAATGCACAAAGGGACTGGGGATGCCAAGTGGCAAAATGGTGAATATGGGAACAAGACCAACATCCTTGCACCCCAGTTGTCTTCTGTACGTTAAGATGCTGCCAACATCCCAGCACCAGATGTCACAACCAGGCTGCAGCTGCAGACAGCCTTCACCACCCCATTTGTGAGGTCTTTCCTTGGTGGTTTTGGATTATTGTGGGTTTGGGTTTTGGTTTTTTGTTTTGTTTGTTTTTGTTTTTTTTCCCCTGCAGAAGATGCTCCTAACCAAACCCAGATTTGATTCCCAAATAGCCCAGACCTTCCCTAGAGCTTACAAAGCTCCCACACCTGTGTTTGCTCATTCCTGCTGCTCAGCCCTGCCCCGGGAATGACGATGTTTATTCCACTCCTCCACAGTTATTTACAGTGGGGTTTTTTTGGATGGAGATGGAGCACATATTTGTCTAATGGCAACAGGGCAGCAGATTTCAATCTCCTCATTAGCAGTCATCAACTTAACGGGAAGCAATAAAACAGTTGCTCGTGAGATGTTATTCATCTCCATTCCTGTCAGCAGGGTGAGTGTGTCCCTGGCCCATGCTGGGGAAACTGAGGCACAAAGCCATTTACTGACCCACCGTGGACCACCCACAGAGAGGTGGGAAGGAAATCCAGCCCTGTCCAGCAGCTGTGATGCCCCAAGGCCACACAAACTGCTCTAAACCGTCATGCAACCTGTAGCAAAAGCCATTTCTGAAGCATGCTATGCAATGCTAGCTGTTCCCAGCACCCAGGGGTGCTGCAGCAGGGCTCTCAACCCTCTTTCTCCCTCCATGAGTCACCTCCAAATCTTTTTGGCTGGGGACAGCAACTGGCCCTTCACATGCACCCATACAACCCACCAGTACAGCAAAGAGTGTTTCTATCAGCATGCTTAATCACAGAATCATGGAATGGGTTGAGTTGGAAGGGACCTTCCAGCACAGGAAGGACATTAAATTGTTGCAGTGGGTCCAGAGGAGGCCACAAAGATGCTCAGAGGGCTGCAGCATCTCTGCTATGAGGACAGGCTGAGAAAGTTGGGGTTCTGCAGCCTGGAGAAGAGAAGGCTTCCAGGAGACTTTAGAATAGCCTTCCAGTATCTGAAGGGAGCCTACAGGAAGGCTGGGGAGAGGTTATTTACAAGGTCTTGCAATGACAGGACAAAGGGCAATGGGTTTAAACTGGTAGAGGGAAGATTGAAACTGGATGTTAGGAGGAAGTTGTTTTCAGTGAGGGTGGTGAGACACTGGCACAGATTTCCCAGGGAGGTTGTGGCTGCTCCCTTCCTGGAAGTGTTCAAGGCCAGGTTGGATGAGGCCTTGAGCGAGCTGTGCTAGTGGGAGGTGTCCCTGCCTATGGCAGGGGGTTGGAACTAGATGATCCTTGAGGTCCCTTCCAACCTTGCCATTCTGTGATGGGCTGGGACTCTCACTTCCAGTAACTGGATTTTTTTTTCCCCCCAGTTCTCCAGATGTCCCTACTGAAAGACAAGCAGCCCTCCCCTCTCCCTGGAATTCCCCTTCCTCTAGGATTTATCCCCAAGACACACACACATACACAATTCCCTTACAGCCTTCAGTTTTCCTGGCAGAGGAAGACCAGGCTCTTCTCTAAGATCATTTGATAAAAATAAAAAAAAGCACAGAGAGGTCTGAAACAATTAATTCTGAGGGCAGGGATCAGAGTCCCACTCAGTATTTTAGCCTCAACTTTGGCAGCTCTAGGGGAAAATCCTCACTTCAAGTGACAGAACCTGAGCTGGTTGGACTCTTGGGTTGATTCCTGCTCAGCACAGACCCCAGGTCTTTGCTTTCTGCCACAACCAAGGTAAGAAGAGCTGCTCAGCTCACCATTCAACCTTTCTCACTACACTTTTTTTGCTTGAACCATCACAATTTGCTCCCAAATTGTATCCTGCTCCTTGAGGCACACGTGGGTCCCTCTTAGTGCTGCCACTGGTTAATCAAATTAAAAATACTACCTTTGTAAATGACCCTTGAGGACTACCTCTTATTGGGGAACTATCCAGCTCTACAGACTGCCTTTCAAGGAACACTGGTGGTTATTTTTAAGGCTTTTAAACACCAAAATAAATAGCAGCCACTCGAGCTGTATCTGTTAAATCTCACCAAATAACACTTTAAAATACCTATTTCTGATGCACCACATCTGGAAGTGGAAAGGATCAATGTGTTCCACAGGATGTCTTGCTCAGGTCCTCTTCCAGACACATTCATGACTTGAAGGCTGTTGGATAAGGGTTTCTGTGATGAAGAACAGGAGCACCACACCAGGCTGGATTGCAGCTCTTTTACTTTGATGACCAAGCAAGAAGCAACCTCCATCTCACCACTGCAGGCAGGTGGCACTCAGGTTGGCTGCTGGGTCCATGAGAATTAAAGCTGGAATAAGAGCTCAGAGCCCCAATTTTCCTTTTTAATGTAACCTAACAGCAGGAAGCTCTTCTCCAAGACCAAGCCAGCAGCATGGGTTCATTTCCCCCACAGCAGTTCCAAGGCACAGCCCCCAGAGCCCAACCACACATTTTACAGCCAGTAAAATCCATCAGTCAACTGTCAGTGCAGCATTGATGGGTCCATGATGTCTCCACCCACCCCACAGCTTCAGCCATTCACACACCCCCCAATTCCCCAAAGAGCTTTAGCCAGTCCTGAGAAGCATTTTACCTTTGCTCATCCCTTACCCCATTGAGACAGCTGCAGAATCTCTTTACAGGTCCCTCAGACTGAAAGCAACAAGTCCACCACTGCTATCAGACTGAAAGCTGCTGCAGGTGCTGGCCTTGTGCACAGTAGATGCTGCGTGGCTGTGCTCTTCAGGACCCAGCAGCTCTGTGGACACTCTCAGCAAAGGGACAAGCTTCTACCCAGCCCAACTCTGTCAGCTCACTGAAGAGCAGGAAGAGCTCTCTGCACACAGAGGAGCTGGACACTTGAGGAGCATGTTATAAGCACACAGAGTATTGTACCCAGGTGCCCCTACAGACTCCAGATGGAAAGTGGTTTAAAAGGAAACTCCAAAAGACAGGGAAGAAAGTGCATGGGTGCATTGAGTGCCTGGTTCCTTCTCCTTTGGAGACAACTGCTTGGTGTGGCAACCCCAGTACAAGGAAAGGCTGGCAGGCCTGGGGCTGCTTAGCCTGGAGAGGAACAGCCTTAGAGGGGATCTAATCAGTGCTGATCAAGAGTTAATGCAGGGGGGTGAGAGGACAGGGCCAGGCTCTTTTCAGTGGTGTCCAGTGACAGGTCAAGGGGCAATGGGCACAGATGGGAATCTAGGAGGTTCCATCTAGAGCGTAAGGGAAAAGGTCTTTGCTGTGAGGGTGCTGGAGCACTGGAGCAGGCTGCCCACAGAGGCTGTGGTGTCTCCTTCTCTAGAGAGATTCCAAACCCACCTGGACGTTGTGATCCTGGGCAAGCTGCTGTGGATGACCCTGCTTTAGCAGGGAGGTCAGACTAGATGATCTCTAGCAGTCCTTTCCAACCCTTAACCAGTCTGGGATTCTGATTCCAGTAGAGTATTCTATTGATTTAATTCCCTATTTAATAAGATGCACCACCCGGCATGCTCCTGGGTGGCAGCTGACACCAGCTTGGCAAGCAGAAGCAGGAATCCCTTCATATACTCCAGCCCTGCCAGGACACCCCCCAGCAGGGTGTTTAACCATAGAATCATAGAACACATTGGGTTGGATGAGACCTCTAAAGGCCATGTAGTCCAGTCCCTCCCTGCAGGGACCAGGAACATCCCCAACAATATCAGGTTGCTCAGAGCCCCCTATAGCCTGACCTTGAATGTCTCCAGAGATGGGGCCTCCACCATCTCCCTGGGTAACCTGTTCCAGTGTTCCATCACCTTCATAGTAAAAAAAACTTCTTCCTAATGTCCAATCTCAATCTGTCCTTATCTAGTTTAAAACCACTGCCCATGTCCTACTGTTGCCTGTCTTTGTCAATCAATGTAGCATGTTTTAGCTGATCCTGACCATGAGCCAGCAATGTGCTCTCATGGCTAGGAGGAGCAACCCCATTCTGGGGTGTATTAGAGGGTCTGTGGCTAGTAGGTGGAGAGAGGTTCTCCTGTCCCTCTACTCTGCCCTGGTGAGGCCACATCTGGAGTATTGTGTCCAGTTCTGGGTCCCTCAGTTCAAGAGGGACATAGAACTGCTTGAGAGAGTCCAGCACAGAGCACAAATATGATGAAGGGAATGGAACATCTTTCCTATGAGAAAAGACTGAGGGAGCTGGGGCTGTGCTACTTGGAGGACACAGAGGTGACCTCAGCAATGGTTATAAATATGTGCAGGGTGAGTGCCAGGAGGCTGGAGCCAGGCTCTGCTGGGTGATGCCCAGTGGCAGGACAAGGGGGAGGGGGGGAAGCTGAGGCATAGGGACTTTCATTTAAACAAGAGGAGCACTGGAAGAGGCTGCCCAGGGGGTTGTGGAGTCTGTCTCTCTGGACATATTCCAAACCCACCTGGATGTGTTCCTGTGTGATCTGTTATAGGAGATCCTGCTGTGGCAGGGGGGGTTGGACCAGATGATCTTTGGAGGTCTCTTCCAGTGCCTGACATCCTATGATTCTATGCCATGAAGGATTTTACCAATTTCAGTGTAAACAGCATGTGTGCATTACAGGACAAACCAAGCAGAGCCAGGAAAAGCAATACAAAATTCCTACCATCTTCCGTAGTATCATCACACACTGGGTTGGATCAGAAGGGATCCTGAAGACCATCTAGTTCCAAAAAGTTGCAGCAATTACTTCACAACATATAATTCCATATGACTGGAGGAAAGGGAGGTGAGGAACAGGTGGATTAGTTGGAAAAGCACTTGCTCTTTGCCTGTGGGACTCCAGACCAAGCTGAGTTTTCCATTTTCAGTGACAAGAAGCCTCCATTCAAGCATGAGGGGAGTAACTCCTCACAACAAACACGTTCACAAGGTGTGAGATTGTCTAACCAAGAAAGGGCAGAGAAAAAACAAGCAGGAGCTCAGAAGGGTTTCAAATCCCTGCCACAAATGCAACATAAAGGCAATTATCTGAGGGTGGTGTGGAAGGTTCTGCTCCAGACCAAACCCACCCAACAGCAGCATCTCCACATGCAAGCAGCACAAACAGCAAGCCTGGAGTGGAGAGCTTCTGAATCCCAGCCCAGCCCTGCATTGACCCAGGCTGTCCTGAGAGCTGGTAGATGCCCCACCCCTGAAACATTCCACATCAGGTTGGACAAGGCTCTGAACAATCTGCTGTCATTGCAGATGTCCCAGATGCCTGCATGAGGGTTGGAGTAAAAGAACTTAGAGATCCCTCCCAACCCAAATCATTCTGAAATGCCATGAATTTGCCCAGAGATCTTACCAGTGCTCTCCACCCTCCACCACTATTGCCCAAACTGCTGGAGATGGCATTGCTGAAAATCACACTGAGAACTGTGAGCACCAGCAAGGACCACATTCCACCAAAGCAAAGACCTGCAGATGTTTTCAGCCTGGTGAGGGCACAGCAGAGGACAAGAGCAAAGGATTTGGCAAAGCAGAGGAGATGCAATCTCTGGTGCAGAGAATGGAAACAGGAAGCAGGGCCTCACTGTGTCCAAACACACAAGAACCATGGGGTATGACTATGAACTTCCAGGTGATGGTTTCAAAGCAAATATAAGGAGACAGTTTAAAAGGTATGGATAAGAAAACTGTGGAGATCACTAGCACAGGATAATGCTGACCCCCCCCCCCCCCCAAAAAAAAAAAAACAGGACACAAAAAACGGGG
>VWZE01007632.1:211268-238783 GCA_013396675.1 Eubucco bourcierii | reverse complement strand
AGCTCTCCATTTTTCTTCTGTAAGGGTCCCACATTCTCCCTAGTCCTCCTTCTCTCACTAATATACCTGAAGAAATTCTTCTTGTTCTCTTTAATGTCCCTGGCCAGATTCAATTCCAGCTGTGCCTTAGCTTTCTTGACCTCAGCTCTGGCTGCACTAACAGTACCTTTGTAGTTGTTCCACGTCCCCTGTCCTTGTTTCCACTCTCTATAAGCTTTCTTCTTGCATTTAAGTGTATCCAGGAGCTCTCTATTCATCCATGCAGGCCTTCTGGCATTCTTACCTGCCTTCCTCTTTTCTGGGATGCATTGTTCCTGAGTCTGGAGAAGGTGATCCTTGAACACCAGCTTTCCTTGCCCCCGCTTCCTTCCAGGGTTATTTCCCATGGCACCCTGCCAAGGAGATCCCTGAAGAGCCTGAAGTCTGCTTTTCTGAAGTCCAGAGCTGTGATTTTGCAATGCACCCTACTTGGCTCGTTCACCTCAGCATGTTTTAAAGAGCCCCAAAACAGAACAAACCTGGAAATGTCACTCCTTGGTTTTCATATGTAACATTGTCCATATTCTACTGTGAGTCTAAGGTCTCTGCTGCTAAATATTGTTCTTTGAGAGATGCTTGGGCAAGGCACCAAAACTAGGAAGCTTGGGGTTTAGGGAAGTGGTTCAGCAGCAGAACTGAAGTAAAGGTAGTGCTATTTTAATGATCTGTTATCAAAACTCTCACAAACTGTGTTAGAATAGAAACACCACTACAATCTAATCTACACATTGATTTGCTTCCTTGATCAACAACACAAGAAGAATATTAGAAACTAGACTATTAGAAAGAAATTCTGTACAGTAATGGTGGTGAGACACTTGGAACAGGTTGCCTAGGGAGGCTGTGGATGCCCCCACCCTGGAGCTGTTCAAGGCCAGGCTGGAAAAGGCCTTGAGCAGCCTGGTCTACTGGAAGGTGTCCCTGCCTGTGGCAGTGCAGTTGGAACTAGATGATATTTAAAGTCCCCTTCCAACCTAAACCATTCCACGAATCTATGAATCTACACTGAGCTCATGCAACTTTTGGAAGTAAATGCTGGCTTTAGCCCACGTTTGCGTTTACGCTGCCCACCCGATCAGAGGATCATCCCTCAGAAGCCAGAAAGACCTCCAGAAGATGAAGGACACATTCCTGCTGCTCTGAAATGGTAGCTGGTACTAATAAAGATGATCATTCTTCTAAGGAGTTCCATATAGCCATAAGGCTGCCTAAGATAGGCACATTCATCTGGGATCTGTTGAGTCATGAATACTTCTTGAGAACACCACAAGTATTGGCAGGTGCCTTGGTGTGCATATGGCTTCACTGTGTGTCTAGCACTGATAGGTGGTTTCAGCAGAGTTCAGCTGCCATGCTGGTATTTCAAACTCTTTACTCTTGCTCACTGCCCAGCAATGCTGACAAATCCACCCTTCCACACAACCACATTGCACCTCCAGGGTGCTTACAGTTGTCTTTGTGCCTTAATTGTATCTTGAGATGTGCTATCAGGAGCAGTAATGATTTCAAGGCATAAATAAGCAGAGCAGGACAATTGCTGTAAAAATAGTTCACATCAGCTCTGATACTCAGCAAGATCAACAGACTTTACTGCTAGGTGTCATTGCAAATGCTGGGACATGTCATCACATCACTGAATTTTGATGTTGTTAATGTGAACATCCTCACCTGAATGCAGAAGGGAAGCATGGGCATCCCCTATGACCCCTTTGGTGCAATGCTGCAAGTACTGAGATGCCTAGAGGAAGGTTTGCCTAATGATGAAGGACTTGATTTGGACTTCAGAAGGTCCAGGTTCAGCTTCATGCCTGTGTGACACTTGACTACATCCAAGTGGCTAAGCATATACTTAACAGTGCAGAGTAATTTTTAAAAATAGGGAAAGAAGGCAACTAGAATGAAGATGTGTCAGAACCTCCATGCTGGAAGAACAAGAGCATTTATGCACCACTCTCAGAAATAAAGCAAAAATAACTATTAGTTCCAAACAGGTCTTCAAATTCCAGCCAAGCAAACAAAAGGTTTCCAAACCATTTCAATGTGGCTCCAGCACTTGGAAACAGATAGAAATAACAATGTAACACAAAGGCTTTGTATGGTCTCTCATTTTAAGCACATGTAGAAATGAAAATGTTGCTGCCCTGTACATTGGGAAGAGATACCAAAGGATTCATATCTCATCTAGAGCACAGCTCCTGTGAAGAGTAGGTTGTTTAGCCTGGAGAAAAGGAGGGTCAAGGGAGATCATCTTGGTCTCTACGACTCCTTGAAAGAAGGCTGTAGTCAGGTGGGGGCCAATCTCTTCACAAAATTAACAAGCACTAGGACAAGATGAAACAGCCTCAAGTTGCACCAAGGGAGGTTCAGTTTAGACACTGTGAAAAATTTCATCCTTGAAAGGGTTGTCAAGCCCTGGAAAGCCTGCCCAGGGAACTGGTGGGGTAACTATCCAAGAGGGTGTTTAAAAGCCATGCAGTTGTGGTGCTGAAGGACGTGGCTGCTCCCTCCCTGGAGGTGTTCAAAGCCAGGTTGGATGAGGCCTTGAGTAACCTGTACTAGTGGGAGGTGTCCCTGCCTATGGCAGGGGGTTGGAACTAGATGATCTTTGAGGTCCCTTCCAACCTTACCGTTCTATGATTCTATATGTCTTAGTGGTGACCTGGTAGTACTTGGTTAATGGTTGGGCTCGATGATCTTAAAGGTCTCTTGCAACCGTAATTGTTCTAGCTACTGCAAAAAGGCCTGGGCTGACTCTCTCCTGTCACACCCACTCGAAAAGAGGAGCAGAAAGGAATCATTGCTGTGGGATATTTCCAAAACTACAGAATTGAAATCTCCTCCACAAGGAAGAAGCAAAATTGAATATGGCTGGAAACTAGGAATTAAACACATTGTAGTCAGAGGTGGGTTTCCATCATTTTCCAGAAATAGCCATCAGGGCTTTAGATTACTGGCTGGCAGCCACATGGCCCATGAACTGAAGGGAGGCCAATTTCTTGACCTGCAGGTTTCAATGCAAAGACAGTCTGTACTCTCTGATACCTTATCCAAACGATGTGGGCAAACCAGTGTTGTACGTGTGTTCCGTGCGTGCCTAATCCCACAGGCAAAACCAGGCTTTCTATTAAAGGACGTTTTGCAGGATCTACTTATTTTATTTTTTTTTTTTATGTCACTGAACAGCTTACAGAGGATTAAAACTGAGGAACTGGATCGTAGAAGAGGGATTTTTAGGAGAGGAATATCTAGAAAGAAGTTTGAAGGGAAATAAAAAGAAAGAAATGGCAAAGAGGGGGTGAGTGTAAAGACATCTTGTTGTATCTCGTTCTGCCTCGTGTGGGAAAGGACCTTGGAAGCGAGAGGTTGCTTGTCCACACAGAGGTCTACCTGGGCAGAGGGGTTCACAGAGGCAGACCCTAGAGGATAAGCAGGAAGGCAGAATGAGAGAGAAAACTGATAGGGGAAAGAAGTGAAAACCAAGAAGTCAGATTCAGTCTGGGCAAAGGGCCAAGGCAAGGCCAAATGCAATTCTAGAAAACAGGCCCGAAACCAAAGGCACCAAGGTCTCACAACAGACCAGCACTGGTCTGCAGAGACAACCCAGAGTGATGCCACTGCTGGGTGCACAACATCACCTAGACATGGAAAGAACTAAGCTTCCAACTAGATTTTTGAACAAAAGGCTCAGAATGAAGAGTCTGGACAAGCAGTTTCTACTTGTGCAGGGTCTGAGGTTAGCATAACACTGGTATGGCCCAGCAGCAGCCCCCTGGGGACACTGGCCTTACACTCTGAGTTATGGAAAGCAGAACTAAATTGCAGCAATTTCCCTGAGGACCTTCTTTGTTCCTCTGGTTGCACCCTGCATTCCTGCTTGTTCCGGTCTCTGTCCTGCTGACTCTGCTGCCTTCTCCCACCCTCTGTACACATACCTCATACGGCACCAAGACTCAGAGCCAGGTATTGCACGGAAGAGACACCACACTCCAACCCAGACAGACTGCAAAGAGCAAATGTGCAATGTCAGGTATGAAAGTGGCATCAACTAATAAACATTCCTCACCCAGATCTAATGCTGAGCTAACTCTATGACTGCCAAAAACACAGAGTCATCTGTCCTGCCTCCATGGGTCCTCAGCAAGTCACTTCACCTCCCACCACACTTTCCCAATGTAACAGTTAGGTGCAGAGGCAAAGCAGCACAGGAAATCCTGTTGCCTGTCCACTTCAGGCTGAGCTCATGCTGAGTGGTGTAGGGGTTTGAGGAACTGTGTGATGAAAATGGATTAAGACAGATGTTTGAAGGGTGGAGGATAAATGTGAAGGCCAAAGAGGACTTTGAATCAATGAGTATTTACTTGAGTTGAGGATAGTGGAGATGAACTCTGGATTCAAAGCACTAAATAGCAAACATTCAAGGTGAGCCTGACAGAATCTAAGTGTGGTGCCATGAGGAGAGCTTGGATTTGCAAAGCTAAGGAGTGGTTCACCTATTCCTCCCTGTCCAGCCACCTGCACAGTCATCATTTCCAGAGGCTCCCCAGCTGGTAAACCAAGAGCCCAAGACAAGACCACCACAGAGGAGATGCCTTGAATTTGATGGCAGAATTAGATCAATTCCTTGTGTTTTCTGCTAGGTAAAGGTACATAAACCAAGTGTGTCAATGTATCTGACAGGGTTGAGAATGGCTACAACCTAGGGGCTAAGGAGTAGTCACCAGAAAATTGGAGACCTAACTGGTCTGCCTATGATTGCAGGAGATGTGCAGCTCTGCTGCCTCAGAGGTAAATCTCAATCCACTTCACTTCCAGGATACAGAGAATTTATCTCAACTAGCATCATCCCTTCCCTGTCCATATGGGATCACCCTTGTCCTGCTAGGAAAAAGCTCCTTTCTCCCAAACCAGTAAAACTTGAAGTTCAGTCTGAAAAAAACAAAACCAAAAAGCAAAACCACAAACACAGTCCCACCCCCACCCCACCCCAACCCAAATCCAAACAAAACCAAAAAGCCACAGCCAGGGGACAAAAGACAAATAGCAGATAAAGGCTGAGCTCTGTCCTGTTGCTTGAGGCGTCTACATGCTGTGTTCATACATTTCAGACTCTTCCCAGCAACAGAACTCCTACAGCACTTTGTCTCTACAAGGTGAGCAGCTCCACGTCTCCCGTGGCAGAGGGCACACATAGTGATCTGGCTCGCGTTACTGAGCAGGATCAGATGATAGGTGAGGATCCGTGATGCTGAGCAGCAGGCACAGCTGGTCAGCAGCTCACAGGTCAAAGTCTTTCCCTTCTGTCTGAAAATCATCCTGCACCTTTCTTTTAAGCAGAGAACCTTCATTCTCCAAAGACTCTTGTTGCTACCAAACTTTACATACTCTGCAGGAGAAAGATTTTAGCACAAGGGCATTGACACAGCATGTTTCAGTTCACCTAATTTTTTTTTTTTTTTTTTAGAATCTATTGTTTTGCAGAAGTGTTTATTTTACTGCCCCGTGAGAGGTGAACAGCAAATCCAGCCAAAAACCACCTGCCCCACATCCCTGAGTCTTAGGAAATGTAGATTTGTCACCCTTCACTCTCTGCACGCTGCTAGATTCTCTCCATGTGATTTTATGCTGCTCAGGCACCTAATGACTTAAGTGGTCCCAGGAAAGGAGAATTGGCTTCCTCTGCAAAAAGCCTGGTGTTTATTTGCAATTTAGCTTACCTGCCTTGTCTAAAGTGTTATCAGAATGCATCCACCTACTTTCTTTTCTTCATTTTCACTCCATAGCTAAGATCTGCTTGAATTGCGAATGTCTAAAGCCTCAGGCATGATCCTGGGTGTTCTCAAGACTTAAATGCTACTGCTTAAAGAGTTAAAGATCTAGATGGCTGCACTAAGAGGATGATAAACTAATCACTCAGTCACTGCTGGTGAGCCTGGTGTCATTTACTGAAACATGGAATGCATTTAACAATGTAAAAGAAACTCCATGCGGTGCAAAAGCCAAAGATGATTGTTAGATTGTCAAGGTTTACTTTGGAGAAAGTCCTCAGTCTAATTATCTACATTCAAGCAGCAGAAGCATTTTTCCTCTCCTTGGAAAAGTTAACATTTTCCTTTCAAGCCAGCAAGGAGTTCTTTATGTGACTAAGGACTGCAGATTCCGTTCTGAGGACTACAAATATTCAAGACAAGGCACCGGGCAGAAGAAGTAACACTTGTAGGTAACAAGTAAGAAATGTTTCTGATCACCATAATCATAAGAATTATGAAGAAAAATCTCAGATGAGTCATACAAATACCAATTACAGCAACAATACTGCACATTTACCTATTGATTTGCATCTTCCAGTTCTGTGACATGAGACAAAAGGGCAGCTCTTGACACTTGACAGAAATACTTTAAAGTATTTAAAGATATTTGGCAATGCCAACCTCTGTTTTGGTGTTATAAGAAGAAAATGCTTCAAATCATTTTTTTTCCCTTGCCAGTATCTATGAGCCATGCAACAAAAGGAAGATAAGTCCTGACATTTTGGGTTTGCATTTTAGAATTTGGTGAATACTGGCACATTTTTAAAATGGCATCTCAGTTAAATGTAGCAAAAGTGAATAAAACATCAACGGGATTTTCTGAGGTTCCTCTAATGAGCATCTAAGCTGCAAATAATCACTTTTCAAATCATATCACTAATAATATCATATTTTACTCTATTAAACTTAGAACATTACAGCTCCAACTTCTGGGCTCCCCAGTTCAAGCGAGAGAAGGAGCTACTGGAGAGAGTCCAGCAGAGGTAACAAAGACGCTGCGGGGACTGGAGTGTCTCTGTGAGGAGGAAAGACTGAGACCTGGGGCTGTTTAGCCTGGAGGGAATCTGATCAATGCTTAGCAAGAGAGTTGAAGGGAGATCAAGACAATGGGGCCAAACTCTTTTCAGTGGTGCCCAGGGACAGGACAAGGGGCAATGGACACAATCTGGAACCCAAGAGGCAAAACTGCTTTGCAGTGAGGGTGCTGGAGCCCTGGAGCAGGCTTCCCAGAGAGACTTTGGAGTCTCCTTCTCTGGAGAGATTCCAAACCTTCCTGGACATTGTGATCCTGGGCAATCTGCTCTGGGTGACTGTAATTTAGCAGGTGGCTTACACCAATTTCCCACCATTCTGGGATTCCAGAATTCCACAGTGCCAAGCAGTTAGTACAAGACTTTTTCTCAGCATATCAAATCAGCTAATACCACCAGAAGTTTCTCAGTGATGGAGAAGGCCCAGGGTGACAGAAAATACTTGTCCAGAGCAAATTGAAGGTATGACCATAGCTCATCTTTGTAGATCAGTGTCACTTTGACCTAGCAAACATAGGCAATAACAGACAGTGCAGCAACAGGGGTTTAGCTTAACAATTCTCCAGAGACTCTGGATGGGTACTCTGAGGTGGCCATAGCACATCCTTGCAGACCAATGTCAATTTGACCTAGTAAACACAAGTAATAATAGAAGAGGAAGCAACATCATGTCATCTTAGCAAGTGTTAACTGCTTACCAGTCCTCCAGAGACTTTAGATGGGCACTCAGCTTGCTAGCTTGGACAAAGCTTGTCCCATAGCTCCGGTACTGTGACCTAAATGACTTCTGAGGAGGAGGAGGGAGAAATGACTTCTGAGGAGGAGGAGGGAGAAATGACTTCTGAGGAGGAGGCAGAAACACACACATTCTAATGACACCTACCTTCATGACAAGCCTGACAAGAGAGCACATGATCATTTTCCCCTCTGGGTGCTGGCTGATGGCTCGGGTGGTTCTGCTGATGCTGGTTAAGGCAGTCTCACCTGCAGTAAGGAAAGCTCCAGCATGAACCATAGCATTGAAATCCAGTGTTATGAGTGGAAATCCACCTGATCAAATAGAGACATCTCCAACATCAGCTCATCCTGAAATGAACATCACCACAAAGATCAAATTGTTATCAGTGGCAGTTCCCCTCTCTGCCTAAAAAGAGAATCTAAATGAGTAACTCAGGTGTTGCTGTATCGACTGCAGAGATCTAAAGGCAGAAAAGATGAAGGCTATTCGAAGGAACCTGCTGTTCCTGTTGTGCAAACCTCCCTCTACAAAGAGGCAACATTTACCCTAGGAACTGTGTCAGAATTGCCTCACTGCACTTCATGAAAGAATGACAGCAAACACTTTAAGACCAGTGGAACCAAAAAAAATCGTTCTACCGGTAGGAACTGGGAAACTTGAAATAGTCTCACAGATCCAGGGACCAACATTTCTACTGCAGAGCAAACTATTTCTACCTCATCTATATGTACATGTATTTTAAGAGCTGAAAAACTGCCACTCTTGTACTTCTCAGCAGCTAATAAAAATCCTGGTTAGCAACATCTGGATATAAGATAAGGGAACCTTGCACAGAAACATGAGGTATTCAACAAGTTTCTGCAGTGGATTCATCGTCAGTCCTCTGAGGACTTTGTTCCAAAGTCCACTGAGGTGTTGGGGTGTTTTTCCATTGACTTCATTGGGCTCTGAACCAAGATGTAAAGCCTCCCTGCTGTGTTTTGGACATTTATTTGTTTTTAATTTGTAATAAAATCTTTCATTTCTCTTATTCCTGTAAAAACAAATAAAGCCACAGTACAAGAAAGCAACTAAACCCACGCTTATCTTTAAGCATACCCCTAAGCCCATACACTTAAAGTCCTAAAGAAAGAGGAAAATATTTGCTGAAAATTAAGCATGTGCTCAGGGTCCTCGCTAATTAGTGATAACTCTGTGTCTTAAACACATCTTAGAGCACCTGGGGTTTGAGGGTGCCTAAGGGAGAAATTACACAGAGAGCATCTCAGAAGTGCAACTTTTAGTCTTGGATCTGACGTTGGAAGCCTGTCTTAAATGGCTGTAAGACTGATTCTGTTACAGTATCATTTACACCTAGTTAAGGGAAGTAGAGTTTCTTGGGCATTTGTAAAAATAAAAACATCTAAGCCCAGAGCCTTTTCTTGGCTCTTAGTGCAACACAGTCCCATCACGATGACCGAACTCGCCACAGCAAAGCTGCTTTTCAGAATGCATGTGTTTACTGCCATCTCAAGAGCAAATGTGTCTAACTTCAGCCAAGATTTTGTCCCTGGCCTCCTTCACTTTGCTTAGAGGAAGCACTCGTGCATCCTCTAGAGTCTGGCTCTTGGAAGATAAGAGAGTCTTTACCATTGGGTCAAACAGCAAAAGGAAGCCCATTCCCAGTAATCTGTACAGAGCAAAGAGCATTTTTCTTCACCACACCTTGTTTATTTTGGACTTCTGCTAGAGAGTGTTCAAACTCTCTACTATCTTGATCACAGACAAGGCCTGAAATTTAGCACAGCTGACAGGTCAAATCAGTGCTGTCTCTGGTGAGAGAACATTTGGGAAGTTTCTTTGCAAAACAGTCCTTTCAGTAGGGTTTTTGCTGTCTGAGAACTACTTGCACTTTCCACTGATTCACACTGGTACCACACACCAGCTAACATGAAACTCTCCTAACTGCTTGAGAGAGTCCAGCACAGAGCCACAAAGATGATGAAGGGAATGGAACATCTCTCTTATGAGAAGAGCCTGAGGGAGCTGGGGCTGTGCTGCTTGGAGAAGAGGAGACTGAGAGGTGACCTCATCAATGTTTATAAATACATGCAGGGTGAGTGCCAGGAGGCTGGAGCCAGGCTCTGCTGGGTGATGCCTAATGACAGGACAAGGAGCAATGGGTGGAAGTTGAGGCATGGGAAGCTTCATGTAAACATGAGAAGGAACTTTTTCCCTGTGAGGGTGACAGAGCACTGGCACAGGCTGCCCAGGGGGTTGTGGAATCTCCCTCTCTAGAGATATTCCAAACCTGTCTGGATGTGTTTCTGTGTGATCTGGTGCAGGAGATCCTGCTCTGGCAGGGGGGTTGGACTGGATGAGCTTTTGAGGTCCCTTCCAGCCCCTGACATTTTGTGATTCTGTGATTCAGCATCTCCTGTGCAAGCACTGAAAATTGTCTTTCTGTGGCTCCTATGCTCTATCTCTTTTTCTTTTGACATATCTTCCTAAACTCATCTTTCAAGGCGCATCAGTGCACTCCAAGATACTCTTGGCCCTTCAGCTCTCTTTATAAAATTTCATCTGCCCCATGTTTATAGGTTCATTCTCCTGCTGGCTGAACAATGAGGCTGTGGTTCCACGTCCATTAATGAGGAATCTGGAGCAGATGTTAGCACACAACGCTACACTTCAGTTAGGCAGCACATGCAGTGCGGTGCTCCTGCTGGCTTCACTATTTATGCAGGCTGTGGAAAGACAGGTGACATCTGAACCCAGCACAAAGCTCTCAGAAGATTTTTTTATTATTTTTTTTAAAGCAAAGTGATTGTGTGAATGCTTTACATCATGTGGATACAGTGTCTTTGATCTGAAGCTAGATTTAACAAACCTTTACACTTACCTTTGAGTAATGCATCGACGATCCAAGCTACCAAGAATAAAAGGGTGCTGCAGGTGCCTTGAAACATTAGCAGTGTAGTCCTCCACAATCCAGGGTCTAGAAAATCACCTAAAGTAGCTTAAAAACAGCCCATGGTGTTTTGAGGATGAAAAGGAAGATAAACACAGGACCTGTACTAGTGGGAGGTGTCCCTGCCTATGGCAGGGGGTTGGAACTGGATGATCCTTGAGGTCCCTTCCAACCTTACCATTCTATGATTCTATGATTCTATGTCTGTAGCCCCAGTTTTTGACAGTGGTAATCTCCTAAACAGCTTGATTCTTCAGTGTCAAAGACCCAGCTCTTGGTGACTCTATAGAAAAGATCCAAGTTTTGAGAGAAGCATTAGATTCACCTTCTCTGAATCCCTAGAGAGTAGATCCAAAATGAAAGGGTCCATCTAATGATCATCCATTTTCAGCCACTGCAGCTAACCTGTGAGACACTCTCCTCTACTAGCTGTTGCAGCTAACCTGTGAGACACTCTCCCCAACTAGCTGTTGCAGCTAACCTGTGAGACACTCTCCCCAACTAGCTGTTGCAGCTAACCTGTGAGACACTCTCCCCAACTAGCTGTTGCAGCTAACCTGTGAAACACTCTCCCCAACTAGCTGTTGCAGCTAACCTGTGAGACACTCTCCTCTACTAGCTCTTGCAGCTAACCTGTGAAACACTCTCCCCAACTAGCTGTTGCAGCTAACCTGTGAGACACTCTCCCCAACTAGCTGTTGCAGCTAACCTGTGAGACACTCTCCTCAATCATCCTGGTTATAGAATCACATCATTACTGAGTCTGGAGGTGGTATCTGGAGGTCACCTAGTCCAGCTCTTTCCTCAAAGCAGAGTGAGCTAGAGCAGGTTGGTCAGAACCTGCTGGATCAGTATGTGGATCCAACACTTTCATGCCTGCTTAGTCTGGAAGAGCTATTCTTTCTTCCCTCAGTTTCACGATCCAGCTAGTGGCCAAGACAATTTAGAGCACTAAGCTCCTAAGAGGCCTTGGTCTGAGCTATTTGGTATTGAGTGCACTGTTATACAGAGGCTAACACTCCATGGAGCTGATGAAGTTAGACAAGGATTAGACTTTTGGGCTCTGGTAGAAAGCAGTGCTGGTTGACAGCTGAACATAGGAGCAGCAAGAGCCTTTTCCTCCTTGTCAGAAAATCACCCTTTTGAGAGGGAAATTATGGCAATTCTTAAGAGTGTTCTTTTCCACAAAACAGATTTTCAGTGGGAACAGCTTCAGATGGGGAATGTTTTTGCAGCTGAAAGAGTTGTATTGGTATTCCAAATGCTCTCTACACAGCTCGTGCAATAAAGGAGAGCATCACAACCAAAATAAGAAGATAAACACTCATCAGCATCTTCTGTGATGAGTCTCTGAATTCATAGAATCATAGAATGGTAAGGTTGGAAGGGACCTCAAAGATCATCCAGTTCCAACCCCCTGCCATAGGCAGGGACACCTCCCACTAGCACAGCTCACTCAAGGCCTCATCCAACCTGGCCTTGAACACCTCCAGGGAAGAAGCAGCCACAACCTCCCTGGGAAACCTCTGCCAGTGTCTCACCACCCGCACTGCAAACAACTTCCTTCTAACATCCAGTCTAAATCTCCCCTCTGCCAGTTCAAACTCATTGCCCCTTGTCCTGGCATTCCAAGACCTTGTCAATAGTCCCTCCCCAGCCTTCCTGTAGGCCTCCTTCAGATACTGGAAGGCTACTCTAAGGTCTCCTGGAAGCCTTCTCTTCTCCAGGCTGCAAAGCCCCAACTCTTGTAGCCTGTCCTCACAGCAGAGCTGTTGCAGCCCTCTGATCATCTTCATGGTCTCCTCTGGACCCACTCCAACAGTTCCATGTCCTTCCTGTGCTGGGGGCTCCAGAACTGCACACAGGACTCCAGGTGGGAATTAAATGTCCAAGAGTTATGATCCACTTTTAAACTACCTTTTGAGGATGATCTATGTTACCTTTTGGAGAAGAAGGCTTGAAGTCACTGCAGGCAAACTGATTTCAGAAAGTCTTCAGGGAGCACATGCCATACAACTAAAAGTTGCTTCACTTTGGTAGGCAGCCCAATGGTTTTCCAGAGACCACTTTGTGTCCAACCTGTGGAAATGAAATGCTGTCTTCCTTCTGGTAGCAGCTAAAAGAGTTTCCCAAGGAAATTTGGGGAAATCAAATTCTGTTCGATGTACTTCCTAGACCCAAAGAAGAATGAAGGGCTGTACTCTCCAAAGACTTCAGAAAATTCACTTCTTTCACCACCAGATTCCTGTTCCCCATGCTAACTCTAACCTCTCTGTTTCCCTTCCTTTCTACACAAGATTGATTCACAGAACTTGATTTAAAGGATGTTTATTTCCATAACAAAAATGATCAGGGGTCTAGAAAACATGACCTATGAGGAAAGATTGAAAGAATTGGGTTTGTTTAGTCTAGAGAAGAAAAGACTGAGGGGGAGACATGATAACAGCCTTCAACTATGTAAAAGGTTGTTGCAGATAGGAAGGTAATAAATTGTTTTCCATGTCCACTGGGTATAAGACAAGAAATAATGGGTTTAAATTGCAGCAAGGAGGATTTAGGTCAAACGTTAGACACATTTCCTAAGAGGAAGGACAGGTGAGCACTGGAGTAAATTAGTCAAGGAGCTACAGGCTTTCTGTCACTGTCGAGGCAAAGGTTTGTCAGGAATGGCTCAGACCTGGCAAATCTCACCTTAGGGTAGAGGGATAAATGATCTTTCAAGGTCCTTTCTGCCCTTTTTCCTACTTGTAGGCATTTACACCAGTCAAAATTATCACAAGTATCTTTGTTCCACAGCAGAGACAAAATCTTTCTTGAACACTCCCAGAGATTTTTGCTGCTGGGTTTTTCCTCTCTAGTGGCAGTGCATTTGAAGACATCCACATTCATTTCTATCTGGTCAATTAATTTTTTTCAGACCTTTCCCCCTGCATGTGTTTAATCTTATGAAATTACACGTCTGTACCCCATTCAAAAGCTCTCCTTCAGATAAGAGATGTGGGACTCCCAGATAAGCAGGTTCTGTCCTGTCTTGAAATGTTGCCTGCAGACCTAGCCCATATAGACATCATAGAATCATAGAATGGTAGAGTTGGAAGTGAGCTCAAGGATCACCTGGTTCCAATCCCCTGCCATAGGCAGAGACACCTCCCACTAGAACAGCTCACTCAAGTCCTCGTCCACCTGGCCTTGAACACCTCCAGGGAGGGAGCAGCCACAACCTCCCTGGGCAACCTGTGCCAATGCCTCACCACCCTCACTGTAAAGAACTTCCTCCTAACATCCAGTCTAAATCTCCTCTCTGCCGGTTTAAACCCATTGCCCCTTGTCTTGTCAGCCTTCCTCGACCCCAGATCCTTGGTATCATAGCCACAATCATACATATTATCTCTATGAGAGCTTTGCTCAAAGTGAGGGTCTTGAAGGAAACATGTGGAACTACAACCTTCATAGAATCATAGAATCGTTCTGGTTGGAAGAGACCCTTAAGGTCATCAGGTCCAATCATTAACCCAGCACTGCCAGGTCACCACTAAACCACATCCCTCAGCACTGTAACTGCATATCTTTTACATCCCTCCAGGAATGGTGAGTCCAACCACTTCCCTGAGTAGCCTGTTCCAGGAGAAGAAATTTTTCCTGATGTCCAACCTAAACCTACCCTGTTGAAACTCGTCCAACCTAAACCTACCCTGTTGAAACTCGAGGCCATTTCCTCTTGTTCTATCACTAAACAGGTATCACTTCACAGAGTACGGACTGATGGCTAACCTTGGCAGACAACATCCTTCTCCTCTTGAGGTGAGTAACTTGATCCCACAGCATGTGTAGGGTTTGGATTTTGAACCCCAGCTCTGTTGTCCAGTTGTGTCAATCCATCCAGTTCACCTCCATTGCAAAGGATAATGGAACTGCTTCTTAAATGGTGAAAGAAACCTCCATCGTATGGCCTCAAGCAAACCGAAATGACTTCACAACCTAAAAGAACATGAAATTTATACTGCAAAGTAGAAGACATTCATTTTCAGATCTTTCTTTCCATCTTCCCTCCATTTACCCTCTTTCAGAAAAAAAGGCTGAGGCTATGCACAGCAAAGGAAACATTTTCTTTCAGTAGTAAACTTTATGGAAGCAAAATTGCTCTGGATCCACTTGGACAGCAAAATTAGCCAACCAGAGGCAGTATCTTCTGCCACTTCCACTTAGGAAAGCTTTTAATGACTCAGTTTCTTCATAATTTTTTTTTTTTTTGAGTGGTTTTAAAACTAACTCACCTGTGGAAGATTGGATTGCTTTATTGAGGACAAACATCAAAATTTGATCTGATTAAAATGTTTCCAATAGCTTTCCCATTCAGCAAAATCCACAGTTATAGAGTGGCCATGCCTAAATGTTTACTTGCATCCAGTCCAGTGACAGTTTACCTTTCATAAAAAGGAAAAAAAAAATAATAGAAAAAAAAAAGTGTGAATATTTTGTAAATGTTCTGATTTTTTCATCTGAAATTAATTTTTGAAAGCCTGTGCACATGCAGTTAGCATAACTCTATTTTCAGTATATTTTATTCTATACACATCCACATACATAAGCAACCCAACAAAAAGAAAATGAATATTCCTTTTCAGGCCAATGAAACATTTAAGATGGTAGCAAAAGATATTTTTTTTTTTTTTAAAGAGAACTTCCTTTCATGCTTTATGAAGCGTTTGTAGACATTAATGGCACACAACATTTCCCAAAAGCTGCTCTTGCTCCAGGATTCTGGTTCAGATTCCCATGGAAAAGCTGTCTTGCTAGGCTGGGCTGGTAACAGGGTTTGTCTCCCTCTGCTGGTGTTGGTTTAGGTATTAGTGTCTTGAATGGATGGAAAATACTAATATTTTCCAGAAGATTGGTGAAATCCAGGAGACATCCCTGACTTGGTCCTCTCATTCTTTACTATTGTTACTGGGACCACGTCCCAGCCGTAGGGCTGGGTGCAAGGAAATAAAATCATGTTGAAACATTGATGTTGAAATTGATCCTTCTCTACTCATGCTGGCTTAAGATTTCTTTTGTGTTACTGCTTAAATTCATTCTTGAATCAAACCTACCCAGTAAGGCTAACTGGTTTATAACCAGAGCTTTATGAACTCTACATCTCTGACACCCAGGTCACACAATAACCAAAGAGCCACACCACAGTGCCTGTTTGAATCAGAGCCTACTTAAGGAGGGCCTCACTTCAACTTCAGCTTCAAGCTATCCCACTCTGTAAATGGCACAGCTGATCTGTGCTCTGTTTGTGCATGGGTGGCTCATGCCCCACTCATGGAACCTGCAGTCTTGGCTCCATGGCAAAACAAAGACCAGAGAGGAGGTGATGGTCAATTTAGAAATGGCTACTCATGATCCTGAGGTTTGACAGCTACTGTAGGTGATCTCAGTGAATGTAGGGAAGCAAATCTCATAGCCATGAAGCACCAGCATTCAAATTCAAGACTGGTTCCTTTGACTCCTTGGATGAGGTTTTGAGTAACCTCTACTAGTGGGAGGTGTCCATGCCTATGGCAGGGGGTTGGAACTAGATGATCCTTGAGGTCCCTTCCAACCTTACCATTCTATGATTCTATGACCTTGGACCGTTAACATTGTCAGGAGTGATCCCATTAGAGAGGACTACTTCCCTCCACTGATGACAAAGTGTGACAAGCACAGGCATGGATACCTCTCACTCCGCTACTTAAAGCTATGAAAGACAAATTTCATCTTGTGTCCTTCATGGGTTTGTACCCCCAGATGACCACAAAATTCTTTCTTCCAGCTGTATTTAGCTGGTGAGAGACCTAGCAGAGACTGTCACTCCAAGGCACGAACATGTACAGAGATCTGTTAGCAGATCTAGAAGCCAGGAAGCTGATACACAATACTGTGTATACATCACATGGTAGGATTCATCTTACCTAACTCTATCTACCTGAAAGGCAAGCATCAGGTCTAAGCTAGTCATATTAGCTCCCCAAAGAGTCAGCAGAGAGATGTGTTTCCAGAGGGCAACTTATTCCATGACTTTAAGACACCTGTCTTTGGCAAGATAAATCCAATCCTAAGTAAATGTTACCACCTGTTTTGTTTTGGTTTTTTTTTTGCTTCAAAATAAAAGATCACTGTCAAGCTTCCCAGCTCCCAAACAGCAGATCAGCTTTGTCCTCAGCATTCATCCAATGGAGAGGTGAGGCTCTTGAGAAAGCAATGGAAATGCTCTGAATTACTTCAGCTGGAAAATCAAAGTCATCTGCCTGTGTCAGAACAACTACCAATAGTCCCCTGGCTTCATCTTACAAAAGCTTTGCGTTAATTTAAATACCTTCGCCGAAGATATTTAGGGGAAAAACTAATCTGAGCAAAGCTTTGATGGATCAAATCTACTGCCTTCAGTGTGAAAACAGAATCCTCCTTGGAGCACCTCCAGCTCAATCTCCTTTCTGGGAAGTGAGACATCACAGCTGCACGTTAAAGAAAGTGATCGCTAGGACGTTCATTTCCTGCCTATAGAAAGCAGGTTTTTATGGCAAGTCTTCTTGCTTAAAAGACATCTCTTGTAACTTGTTTCACCGGTGATTCTAAAGATGATGGCCATTTAAGTCATGTGTCAGATCCCAACCGAGGCTGCGTTTACTTTTACATTTAAATGCACACATGCACATAAAAGCAGCCATCAGAGGACCATTACATCAAGAATATACCATTACATCAAGATTTATTTAACTGAATCCCCCATAATTAGGTCATAACATATGATTAAGCAGTTGTTAACTGTGTCATAAGGAAATCTACAAAGGGAATGAAATATTTAAAACAGTAATAACATACCTATCCTGCTTTGCTATTTATGCACAGTTAAACACATAAAAACAAAGGAGCAGCTCTTAATTACAAGGACAATTTATTTTGCTGACCTTCTTATTGGGACACATGCCAAATCCACTAAGAGGGTTGGGTTGTTGGTTGATTTGTTTGATTTTGCAAGGGAGAGGGGGGGAAAAAAAATACTTAAATGTTGTGACCCACTGTTGGAGAGGCTACAGTTGTCTGCCGGGAGAGAGCAGAGCGTTTGGCGGTGCTAATTTACAGCCTCCTCGAGTGGTCAAGGGCAGCGATGAAGTTTACAAACTACGGTTAAAAATAGAGATGGTTTTGTGGAATCTCATTCCGGTGGCTTCTAAAGAAAGGTGCAGCAGGGCCAGGAGCACACACCTCTCATTCCACGCTGCCTCTAAGTCCATTTTCTTTTGCTTTCTCCCCCTCCCCTCCCCCCCTCCACTTTTTTTTTCTTTTTTTTTCCCTCGGATCCTGAGTTCCACTTCAGTTTTGAACTTACATAGGAAGGCAGGAGGTTAAACCAAACTGCTAACTGTGTCTCTTCAAAACTGACATTTAATACAGGGTATAAATCACTGTGGGAGCCTGTTATTCCTTCAGGAATGCAATTACATAGGGTCAAATAAAACATGAAAGAACCCAACAAGTTTTAAAATGTAGTATGTTCTCAAAAGCAGGCAAGAAAGAATGCAAAGCAGTCCAAATATGCTAACATCCACATGTTGTCCTGTATGAGGGGGATTAGAAGGAAAGGTTTCTGTTCTTTAATGATTATGTTGTTAAGCATAGGTATGTATGCAGGTTCAGGGCTCTCACTGAATACCAGTCCATCCAAGCAGTTTTGGGCAGATTACTGTATTTATTTAAAATAGGTGTCTTTTATGTATCTCATTATTTTAATTGTCCCTGTAGCTCCGTTTAAGATACCACAGCCATTTAGCACACAAATGGGATATGCAAAATGGACATTCACCTTTTCCTTCGAGGCTCAGAAGCAACCCTCATTCATCTGGACCTCAGCAAGAGTGGGTGGAAGAGATAGCATAGTATTGCAAAATCATCTCTTTGATAAGCAAATATCTGGCCTGATTTAGGCCACCTCCACCTCATCTGTTTGCTTTTGAAACAAGGATGCCAAACAACAGGCAAATACATAAATAAAACTTAATGAAGCCTGTTAAAATCTGAACAAAAGGCAGATTAAGCAGGTTCAGCACCTCCTATAAAATCACTCATTGTCACCATTCACATTTCACTCACAGATCTGCCAGCACAGAAAAAGTCTTTCTGCTGCTAAATCTTGCCTGCATGTTTAAATAACCTAGGAGGAAAAGTCATATGGATAGCCTAGCAAAATTTTTGAGGTCAGCTTTTGCCACCCTCAATTTCACTACTCTGTATTTTACACCTTGAAGAGTAAAACTAAGCAAACTTTAACATTTCTTCATTGAAAATCTGGGATTCACTGAAGGCCACTATTTTATCTGAAAGTCTCTCTCTCCTCTTTCTTTTTTCCTTCAGCTAAAGGGGACATTTAAATTCGAACTGAAAAGCTTTAGAGAAAAATTAAAATTTTTATTATCTTAATTTGAGAACTATTGCAAATGTTTCCTTTTTTTTTTTTTTTTAAGCAGTGGTTCCTTGTCAAAAGCAGATGATGTTTAAGGAGAGAGGATGTTGAAAGAGAGATACAAAGAGAGAGCCTTAAGAGAGAGTATTTTGCTTTTCCAAAAGCCTTAAACATTTTTAACTTGTTTTAACCCAGGTTTTTAAAGTGTTGATTTACACATTTAAAAGTAGAACTTTTACTTATTAAACTTCTCTCTCTCTAAGAAAGGAAGCAAAACAACACCAAACTTACTAAGTTTGTTAGTTATGTATGTATATGTATGCATGTGTATATACATATGCATACATATTTATATATGTATTTATATATGAACTACTTTTTCTTTTTATTCTGTTTTTAAGCTTAAAAATTTAAAAAAAAAAAAAGTGGGAGAATCTTAACAAATTGGGGAGGAGAGCAGGGGGCATAAAAGTAGAGATGTCTTCCAAATCTTTTAAAAATTCTTTTTCTAGTACACACTTCATAGAATCATAGAATGGTAAGGTTGGAAGGGGCCTCAAGGATCATCTAGTTCCAACCCCCTGCCATAGGCAGGGACACCTCCCACTAGAACAGGTCACTCAAGGCCTCATCCAACTTGGCCTTCAACACCTCCAGGGAGGAAGCAGCCACAACCTCTCTGGGAAACCTGTGCCAGTGTCTCACCACCCTCACTGGAAAGAACTTCCTCCTAACATCCAGTCTAAATCTCCCCTCTGACAGTTCAAACCCATTGCCCCTTGTCCTGTCATTGCAAGACCTTGTCAATAGTCCCTCCCCAGCTTTCCTCTAAGTCCCCTTCAGATACTGGAAGGCTACTATCAGGTCTCCTGGAAGCCTTCTCTTCTCCAGGCTGCAGAGCCCTAACTCTTGTAGCCTGTCCTCATAGGAGAGCTGCTCCAGCCCTCTGAGCATCTTCGTGACTTCCTCTGGACCCACTCCAACAGTTCCATGTCCTTCCTGTGCTGGGGGCTCCAGAACTGCACACAGTACTCCACATTCCCAGATTCTCACAGTACTCCATATTCTCAGAATGAAGCAAGTGAATAACCTTTAGCAGAGCAAAACCATTGTTGAAGGGAGAGGCAGCACTAAATTTTCTATTCTAAATGTTATTAGATATATATTATATATTGTCTATTCTAAAGGTTATTAGATATATATATTGTCTACTCTAAAGTTTATTAAATACTTCCTATTGTAAGGACATGGCTTTAGTTGCTTAAAACACTGCCCTACTCCAGCTATGCTAACCATGGACCTCGGAGTTGGTTTGTGTGTGGAGAGGATTCTTTTTTTTGTTCTTTTTATTTTATGTCAGCCAGAATGACTCACCTGTTTCAGAGAAGGAAATCTAAGGGACAAACACTGCTCAAGTGTTTTTTCAAACCATTCTTGAACTCTTTGGTTTAAAGTATTCTGGTGTCCTAATTCTCTGCGACACAGGCTTAAAAATGGCTAGGATAAAGAGTAGATCATTCACTGGATACCTGAAAAGGGCTCCAAATGCAGCCAAATTACAAGTGTTTGTAAAACTGCTCTTTGCACTTCTGTACAAACTGACTTCAAGGCCAGGTTGGATGAGGCCTTGAGCAACCTGTACTAGTGGAAGGTATCCCTGCCTATGGCAGGGGGTTGGAACTAGATGATTCTTGAGGTCCCTTCCAACCTTACCATTCTATGATTCTAAGATTGCATGGAGCTGGGGACTACAACAGAACTTCCCAGGCAGGGAGAAAGTTTGTACAGGGTAACTACAGAAGAAACAGAGAGCTAACAAGGTGGAGAGCAAAATTGGAATTTCACTTCCAATCTGAAGCTGTTTTCCATGCTTAGATGATTGCTCTTTGTCATTACCTTAAGGCAGCCTACAAGAAAGCTGGGAAGGGACTCTTTATGCTGTCAGGTAGTGATAGGACTGGGGGGAATGGAACCAAGCTAGAAATGGGTCAGACTGGATGTTAGGAAGAAGTTCTTCAGCATGAGAGTGGTGAGACCCTGTATACAAGTTAAAGGTAATATACAAACACAATACTCCTCCCAGAAATCAGAGTCCCCAGGAGGAGCTCCCAACCACCCTTCCATCTTCTTCCCACCCTTCCACCTTACCCCAGGGTTTGCCTTATGTGCAAGGTGAGTTTGGAGGATGGGTAAAGGGGATTATAAGGAGAGTGATTAGTTAGGCTACACAGCAGAAAGCCAGAAGACACAGCAGCTCCCAGAGAGAGACTCTCTGTCTTATCTGTATTTATGTCCTTGTTCTTATACATCTCAGCAAGCCTGTGAGTGAAGCAGATATCACCAGTGTTTGCTTTTCACAGCCTATAATCTAATTTTTTTTCATTAAAATATTCCAGTTAGCCTCAAACCAGCACACCCTGGAACAATTTGCCCAGAGAGGTAGTTGAAGCCCCATCCCCGGCGATGTTTAAGGCCAGGCTGGACAGCTTGATCAGGTGTCACTGCCTGCGGCAGGGAGGTTGGAACTAGATGATTTTTGTGGTCCCTTCCAACCCTGACTGACTTCATGATTCTATAATTATAATATTGTTTGGAAGAAACTTTACAGTGAGGAAAAGAACATCCTCACAGAAACCACTCCCAAAAGTTGAGGGCACACCAGTTTACTTAGTTCAGGACCATTGCTGGCAGAGGTGCAGAATTGATGACCTGAAGCACTGTGTGACACTCCAATCCTGATGTCTGTGACACACTAAGAGCCTGGCCCTGTCACACCTCTATATGAAATTAGCTTAGATGATGCTCATAACTAAGGTTAAACATTTTTCATCCTTTTAGGAAGTCATCATTCCTTCAGTTTTAATTCCTGGAGCTTTCCTCTGCTGAAAAAACACTAACTCAACACCCAGAGTTATACACTTAGGGGTAACACCATTGCAGTGCTGTGTTAACTCCAGTATGGCCATGCTGGGTGCAGACTCCTCTGTGTGCCTGCAGAAGGGCTGCCCTCATGGATCTCAGCCATTCTGTCTGCCAGGCCATGACAGAGTCCCTCCTTTCACAACAAATCCCATCTTAGCATCCAGAGACGTCTGATGTAGTTTAGGCTTATTTCAGCCATGGTCACTAAACCGTGTCCTGAAGTGCCATGCTTAGGCATTTCTTGAACACCTCCAGGATGATGAGTCCACCACCTCCCTGGGCAGCCTGTTCCAATGCCTGACCATGCTTTCAGTAAAGAAATTTTTCCTAATATCCAACCTAAACCTCCCCTGGCACAGTTTCAGGCCATTTCCTCTCATTCTACCACCTGAAACTGGAGAGAATAGACCTACCACCAAATCAATCCAACCTCCCTTCAGGTAGTTGTAGAGAGCAATGAGGTCTCCCTCAGTCTCTTGTTCTCTAGACTAAACAATCCCAGTTCCCTCAGCTGTTCCTCATAAGACAAAGCTTCAGAAGAAATGCTGGGTAAAGAATAAAGAAGCTGTGGCAAACAGTATCACAGTATCACCAGGGTTGGAAGAGACCTCAAAGATCATCAAGTCCAACACATCACCACAGACCTCAAGACCAGACCATGGCACCAAGTGCCACGTCCAAACCCACCTTGAACACCTCCAGGGACGGTGACTCCACCACCTCCCTGGGCAGCCCATTCCAGCAGCCAATGACTCTCTCAGTCAAGAACTTTCTCCTCACCTCCAGCCTAAACTTCCCCTGGCACAGCTTGAGACTGTGTCCTCTTGTTCTGGTGCTGGTTGCCTGAGAGAAGAAGGTAACCTTCCCCTGGCTACAACCACCCTTCAGGTAGACCGCAATAAGGTCTCCCCTGAGCCTCCTCTTCTCCAGGCTAACCAATCCCAGCTCCCTCAGCCTCTCTCCATAGGGCTGTGCTCGAGGCCTCTCCCCAGCCTCGTTGCCCTTCTCTGGACATGCTCAAGCACCTCAATGTCCTTCTTAAATTGAGGGGCCCAAACATGATACAGGGGACAAACAAATCTTGGTTTAACAACACCAAGCTTTTGTACCAAGCTAGTCTGTCCAAGTATTAGGTAAACCCTTGATATCTTGCCACATAAATCAGTAGTTAAACTGGAGAAGACGGAGATGAGACAAGTGTTGTAAGGAGGGTAATAAATTGGCTAAAATGGAGATGAGGGCACATTACACTGACAGAACAACTGAGCTGAAGGGAGGTTACTGGAGGAATTCTCCCTATCAGCCATGGGATGACTGCATTTAACACTGTCTCTACCAGTGCTGCTGCAAAACATAGCAGTGTTGCTAATCAAATTGCCTGAGGCATGGAATTAAAAACCATCAGCAGTTCCAGGATGCTCAGAATATCAAACCTTAGGAAGTGATAGACAAACCACAAAGCCTCTCAGGGTCTAATACTAGTCATTTTGCAATGCTCATAAAAGCATAGAGTCATGGAATCATAGAATCTTAGAATCATGGAATCAGTCAGGGTTGGAAGGGACTACAAAGATCATCCAGTTCCAACCCCCCCTGCCATGGGCAGGGGCACCTCACACTAGATCAGGCTGTCTAGATCAGGCTGTCTAGAGCCTCACCCAGCCTCATGGATGTTATATTTGGCACTTAAGACTTCTCTGCTCATCTGTATTTGAATGAGATTAATTCAAACTGGGATAAGAAGAGTGGAAGACAGGTTAAAAGGTTGGGCAGGATACAGGAAGACTAACTAGGCAAAGACCAATTCCAGCAGCCTGACTTGATGAAATCAGGTAGATCAAAGACTTGGAGGAGTCACCTCAACATTGTGACAGTAGAGGAATGGAGTGAATGAAAAGTCAAAGCTGGCAAGGGTGGCCAGGAATAAGGAGGGGAGGATTTCTAAGGATCATGGTAGCAAGGCTCACAAACAGAAGCCCAAGAGGAGCCCAAAAATTCTAAAGTGTCACCCTTGCTAATTTAGAAACAATTACCAGATGAGGTTACTTGTTGTCATTTATGGGGAGCCCAGCTAGCAACAGGGAGTGAGAGTTAATCTCAAAACCCTGATAAAACACAACACTAAATATGTGTTATTCAGCAGGAAGAAGGAAGTGCTGAAAGAATGAACATGACTTAGCAAGCACTTAAGGCTGAATACCTGTGCACTCTGCTGATAAATTTGTGGTTCAAACTCTGTTCCTTATTTCTTAAACACTTGGAGTGAGCACATTTCAGAGTAACAATCAGATGCAAAAGGCACTGCATGTTACACAGGTTTTCCATTCCCTAGAAAGAAACCTGCATTGTAGTAACAGATGCATGATTTACTATCCATTGCTGTCTTCAGATTTAAAGTAAGGCTCTGGTTTGGAAAATCCATGTCAGAGTCAAGTTTTCAGAGTAAATCATACACAATGTGGAGTGTGTCCAAAGAAGGGCAAGCAAGCTGGTGAAGGGTCTAGAGAAGAAATCATATGAGGAGCAGCTGAGGGAACTGGGGCTGTTTAGCCTGGAGGAAAGGAGGTTGAGGGGAGACCTTCTCACTCTCTCCAACTACCTGAAAGGAGGTTGGAGCTAGGTGAGGGGCAGTATCTTCTTCCAAGTAATAAGTGATTGGACATGAGGAAATGGCCTCAAGTTACACCAGGGGATGTTTAGATTGGGCATTATGAACAAGTTCTTCCCCAAAAGGGTTGTCAAGCCCTGGAACAGGCTACTCAGGGAAATCACAGTATCACAGTATCACCAGGGTTGGAAGAGACCTCAAAGATCACCAAGTCCAGCCCATTACCACAGACCTCAAGACCAGACCATGGCACCAAGTGCCACGTCCAAACCCACCTTGAACACCTCCAGGGACGGTGACTCCACCACCTCCCTGGGCAGCCCATTCCAGTAGCCAATGACTCTCTCAGTCAAGAACTTTCTCCTCACCTCCAGCCTAAACTTCCCCTGGCTCAGCTTGAGACTGTGTCCTCTTGTTCTGGTGCTATACTGCAGTCACTGTCCCTGGAAGTGCTTAAAAGATGTGTGGTGCTGAGGGACATGATTTAGTGGTGACTTGGCAGTGTCTGATTAATGGATGGACTTTAAGATTTATCTTAAAGGTCTTTTCCAACCAAAATGACCCTGTGATTCTATGTGCATTGGCAGTTACTGCATATGCCATAACACAATGTCTAAGCTGCAGGGGCAGACCCTGAGGATGATATTCAGTTGGTGCTTGATCTGTCTCATCCCTTTGGTGAAGTGGAATTTTAACTAAATATTGTATTACAGATCCTTGTTCCACTACCCACATACCCCCACACACACATATGCATTCAGGCAGTCAGACAGTCTCATAAGCTTTAACTACATGCAGAAATTCCCATATTGCCTCTTGGATATGATCCAACATATGAAAGGGTGCACTGATGGATGATCAGTACCCACCAGGTACAAAGCCTCCTCTTTTCTCCCTGGGTTGAGTGCTGTCATGAGCTACCCTATTGTCTTTGCAATAAAACTCACCAAATATATTTATACCAAAGCAACAAGCTGTAGCCCTCCTACCAACTTACATCTGCTATTTAAAGCAGGCCAGGAAAACAACCAACAATGTCAGCTCTTCATTCTGTTCCTCAGATCATCAACTCTCTGAAAATAACAAAATCTGAAAAGCATATGGACCTTCTCATAAAAACAACAAACACACAAACAAACCCTCAGAGGAGTTTCCCAAGTCAGCAGGATCTATCTGCTAATTATAACCGTGCAACTACCCTCCAGCCAAAAATTACCCAAGAAGAGGGCTGAGTTCTTCACCCCAAGCTCAGTTCTTTGTGCAGGCTGAAGTCCTTCATTTCTGGGGGGATAACATCGGGGATTTAGATCCACAGATCAGCACTCAAGACCTAGCAGGAACAGGTTGCCCAGGGAGGTTGTGGCTGTTCCCTCCCTGGAGGTGTTCAAGGCCAGGTTGGACAAGGCCTTGAGTGAGCTGTACTAGTGGGAGGTGTCCCTGCCTATGGCAGGGAGTTGGAACTAGATGATCCCTTCCAACCTTACCATTCTATGATTCTATGTTGGGGAGTTGTGGTGGCCCAGAGGGATTGCTTTTACCCTTACCTTCCTGCTCATGCTTCTCACATGTAGGCACCATGGGCAGAGAACTCCTCTCTGGCTGAGGAGCCCTTGAGGAGGCATTTTAACCTGCACAGAGAGAAATATGCATAGATGAATGATTTCAAGTGTGGAATAATGGAGGTTGGAAAGAAGAGAAAAAAAAAAATGAGGAGTAACCTCCTCTAGGTGAAGATGTCTCTACTAAACGCATGAGGTTTGGACTAGATGACTCTGAAAGGTCCCTTACACCTCTAACCATTCTATGATTCTACAAAGTATCTGTAGACACAGATAATTTTTACCCCAAAGTGCTCTCTCCCTCACCAACCCCCTCAGAGCCTCCAGGGAAATGTGTCCCAGGGGAATGGGAGAAAGGAGAGAAAGGAACAGCACAAGGATATAGCATCCTACACAAACATGACCTTCTCTGCAGAACTGCCAAGACCTAGTTTCTCCTCTTTGCAAAGGGCAGAGGGGAACGATGTGAACCAACAGGGCAATTACCTTCAGCAGATGGGCCTCCCGTGCAGCCCCCACGTCTCAGCTCAGAGCTGCTGCCAGCCCTCTCTTCTAGGCAGAGGATAGAGATCACCTCCCCATCCAGAAAACAACAACCAAAAAAATAAAAGTAGCATCTGTGGGAGAAAGACATATGTCTGGCCTCCCCCGTGAACCCTGCGCCTGGCAGGAGAAAGCTGTGCCGATTCCAGCCCCAGCTTTTCATTCCTCTTGTAACAGTCATAAACGCCTGCTGAAACCTAAGAAGAACAAGACTGTAATCCTAATAAAACAACATTCTGGAACCCTGAAAACTCGATGGAGGCTTCTCAGGCCAACTTTAAAATTATATTCTCTTTTTTTTTTTTTTTTTTCCCCAAAAGCTGCACTTTCTGTGTGCCGGCTGGATGGACGCTGTCAGCCTGACCCCAGGAAGCACTGCTGTGTGGTATTTCAGCAGGGAGAGTGCAGAAGGCAATCTCTGAAGTCATTCTGTCCCCAAAATACAGAATGAATCTCCCCTGCCCAGCCTCTCAAGGTCCACTCCTAAAAGTGAGCCAGGTCCTTTGTCTTCAAAGGCAACCTTCTTTTCCAGGTGACAATGTGACTCAGTGAAGCAGTGACAGACTGCTTGTTTGGATGCAAAAAAACTGGTGCAAAGGCACAGCTTTCCATTCTGAAATCTTTTCTTCTCTATTTGGACTGTTTGGTTGAACAGCAGCCACAGCACCTTCCTTTGTGGAGCCCTAAAATGAAGAGCAGTGAGAAAATGACCCTGTCAGTGATACGGACAGGGGAATCAGTGCACCCTAAGCAAGTTTGCAGATGGTACCAAGCTGTGTGGCACAGTCGACTTGCTAGAGGGCAGGGATACATCCAGAGGGACCTGGACAGGCTGCAGAGGTGGGCCCAGGCCAACCTCATGAAACTCAACAAGGCCAAGTGTAAG
>VWZE01007632.1:199655-211194 GCA_013396675.1 Eubucco bourcierii | reverse complement strand
GGAGTCCTGTGTGCAGTTCTGGAGCCCTCAGCACAGGAAGGACATGGAAGTGTTGGAGCAGGTCCAGAGGAGGCCATGAAGATACTCAGAGGGCTGCAGCAGCTCTGCTATGAGGACAGGCTGAGAGAGTTGGGGCTCTGCAGCCTGGAGAAGAGAAGGCTTCCATGAGACCTTAGAGTAGCCTTCCAGTATCTGAAGGGGGCTACAGGAAGGCTGGGAAGGGACTATTGACAAGGTCTTGCAAGACAGGACAAGGGGCAATGGGTTTAAACTGGCAGAGGGGAGATTTAGACTGGATGTTAGGAGGAAGTTCTTTACAGTAAGGGTGGTGAGGCACTGGCACAGGTTGCCCAGGGAGGTTGTGTCTGCTCCCTCCCTGGAGGTGTTCAAGGCCAGGTTGGAGGAGGCCTTGAGTGACCTATACTAGTGGGAGGTGTCCCTGCCTATGGCAGGGGGTTGGAACTAGATGATCCTTGAGGTCCCTTCCAACCTCTATGATTCTATGATTAAAGGGGGTTCAGAGCTTTCCCTCCTCTTCATCATACAGATGGCACCTCTCTGGCAAGATGATTATATCTGTGCTCATTACCTGGCATGTGTCCCTAGCAAGGCATCACATCAGCTAGTGCTTCTCTGCGGTCCTTAAAATCCAGAAGAGACTGACCAGCAATGACCCTGAGGGTGGCAGGTCCTCAGCAACTGTAATTTTGCAACTCTCTCCCAGCATCTGTAGAGCTGGAGCTGCACAAGTGAAAGAATTGCTTTCTGGAACATCAGCATGGTGAGTTGTGCTGGTCCTTGCAGAAAGAAATCCTCTTCAATGCCAACTCTTCTGATTTCACTGCAAATCTTCCCCAATGCTACACAAAACCCAAGCTCTTGATGTGTCACTCTACCCAGCACTGTCACCTGAAGGAAAAAAAAAAAAAAATCTGTGCTCCTGACAGTCTTAAAGAAAACAGGCAGCAGATGGCCTGAACACACCCTAAAGGCTAAAAGCAGCATTCAGAGAATAATAACATCTTGTGGTTTTAGAAAGACCCCTTGCCACAGGTGATCCTGTTTTGGTAGGGAGTTTGGGCACCATGATCTCCAGAGGTCCCTTCAAACCCCTACTATTCTGTGATTCTAAGATTCTGGAGGCCTGACCTGTGATCTAGGGAAGGACTAGATATAAAGAATCATAGAATCATAGAATAGTAACGCTGAAAGGGACCTCAAGGATTATCTAGCTCCAACCCCCTGCCATAGGCAGGGACACCTCCCACTGGTACAGGTCACTCAAGGCCTCATCCAACCTGGTCTTCAGCACCTCCAGGGAGGAAGCAGCCACAACCTCCCTGGGAAATCTGTGCCAGTGTCTCACCACCCGCACTGCAAACAACTTCCTCCTGACATCCAGTCTAAATCTCCCCTCTGCCAGTTCAAACCCATTGCCCCTTGTCCTGTCCTTGCAAGATCTTGTCAATAGTCCCTCCCCAGCCTTCCTGTAGACCCCCTTCAGATACTGGAAGGCTACTATAAGGTCTCCTGGAAGCCTTCTCTTCTCCAGGCTGCAGAGGCCCAACTCTCGTAGCCTGTTCTCATAGCAGAGCTTCTGCAGCCCTCTGAGCATCTTCGTGGCCTCCTCTGGACCTGCTCCAACACTTCCATGTCCTTCCTGTGCTGGGGACTCCAAACTGCACATGGTACCCAGCAAATAATTGGGACAGTGCATAGGGTGATGGCAAATATTGGTTTCTTGGTGGTGAAAAGCATTTGGATCTCCAGAACCAACTCAAAGCATTCTGTGATTCTATTTGAGAGTTGTCTAATCAGCTCTGCAGGAATGGCCCCACAGTAATGACAGTGCAGCAATGAGTCAGTCTCAGCAGGGAATAGCACATCTAAATTGCAAATGCCCCCAGGGTGCTGGTAATTCTTGTCTGATAAGCAGCACTTTCTATCATCACGTTGTCTTAGAAGCATCAATTAATTAACTCTACCAACTCACAAGCAAAGTATAGAATCATAGAACCATTTTGGTTAGAAAATACTTTTCAGCTAACTCTACCAACTCTGGTGCTAAACCATATTCTTCGACACCACATCTCTGCATCTTTTAAACACCACCAGGAATGCGGATTCAACTACCTCCCTGGGGAGCCTGTGCAGTGAAGAATTTTCTTCTAATGCCCAACCCAAACCTCCCCTGGCACAACTTGAAGCCATTTCCTCCCATCCTGTCACTTGTAACTAGTGAGAAGAGACCAATCCCCATCTGGCTCCAGCCTCCTTTCCAGTTGCTGTAGAGAGTGAGAAGGTCTCCTGCAAGCCTCCTTTATTTCAGGCTAAACGACCTTAGCTCCTTCAGCCACTCCTCACCAGACCTATTCTCCAGATCTTTCACCAGTTTTGTTGCCCTTCTTTGGACCCACTCCAGCAACTCAATGTCCTTGTAGTGAAGGCCCCAAAACTGGACACAGTATTTGAGGTGTACACCTCACCAGCACAGAGTACAGTGGGACAGTAACTGCCCTGGTCCTGCTGACCACACTATCCCTGATCCAAGCCAGGATGTTGTTGGTCTTTTTGGCCATCTGAGCATATTGTTGGCTCACATTCAGCTGGCTGTCAACCAACATCCCATGCAGGAAACATTTTTTCAGGCAGTGGCTGGGGAAGCTCTGAAAGTGCATAGAAGCTCCATATCCCAACCCCAAGCTAGTCAGACTGTCAAGGTCAAGGCTGTCTCCTTAACAGCTCAGTATTTAGGCAGAGGATGAGCTTCCCTGAGTAACCTCATTCTCAGAGACACCACAAAACATGGCCAGATTTTACAAAGAGCTCAGCCTGTCCATGTGCACCACACCCTAAAAATCTCCTTGCAACCCTTCCAGTGGAAAATGAAAAGTTAAAAACCTGCTCCTGGGCCACAGTACTGGGCTTTTGAAACCATACTCTGGAAGGCAAATCTGATGTTGAGGGCCTCTTTTGCCTTGGGTGAATCATTTAACACCCACATAAACATACAGAGATACACAGCTCCTCCCCATGCCACAAGCCTGTTACCTACTCATTACATTAAAATCACTCTTGACTTCCTTACTTGGTCCTCACTGTGGGTGCTGAATTCTTAGAAATCTGGCCCTGAGCTATTTTGGATTGGCCCTGCAGAGCACAGCAGGAAAGACAAACCTCAGCTTATGCATAAAAGGGGGCAGATCTCGACTGATTCACCGGAGCCTCAAGCATGGAAGGAAGGAGAAAAGTTCTTTCTTTACTGTTTCTGATTTATTTTGGGTCTTTACTGAGTGGAGCCTTTAATCTCTGCTGAGTGGAGCTTTTGTGAAAGGGGTCCTAAAGGTTTGGAAAGAAATCGAGGGACAGGCATCATCAGAGATCGAAATAATAGCATGCATTATAGGTAGCCATAAAAGGGTGAGCTTTTCTGAGTGCGATACTCGGATGGGTCTGGGTTGATGAAAAGCTCAACATGAGCCTGCAGTGTGCACATGCAGCCCAGACAGCAACCGAGTCCTAGGCTGCAGCAAGAGTTGTGTGGGCAGCAGGGCAAGGGAGGGGATTCTGTCCCTTCGCTCTGCTCTCCTCAGACCCCACCTGGAGTCCTGTGTGCAGTTATGGAGTCCTCAGCATAGGAAGGACATGGAAGTGTTGGAGCGGGTCCAGAGGAGGCCATGAAGATGCTCAGAGGGCTGCAGCAGCTCCCCTATGAGGACAGGCTGAGAGAGTTGAGGCTCTGCAGCCTGGAGAAGAGAAGGCTTCCACGAGACCTTATAGTAGCCTTCCAGTATCTGAAGGGGGCCTACAGGAAGGCTGGGGAGGGACTGTTGACAAAGGCTTGTAATGACAAGACAAGGGGCAATTGGTTTGAACTGGCAGAGGGAAAACTGAGACTGGATGTTAGGAGGAAGTTCTTTCCAGTGAGGGTGGTGAGGCACTGGAACAGGTTGCCCAGGGAGGCTGTGGTTGCTCCTTTTCTGGAGGTGTTCAAGGCCAGGTTGGATGAGGTCTTGAGTAACCTGTACTAGCGGGAAGTGTCCCTGCCTATGGCAGGGGGGAGGAACTAGATGATCCTTGAGGTCCCTTCCAGCCTTACCGTTCTATGATTCTATGGAGCAGATTCAGCTATTAGTGCCTTTCATGCACTGCATTTTCCCCACTTTAACCACTACAGGCATCTCTCCTGGACTCCTTCCTCAGGATCTCCCCAGCACTCCTTCCTCAGGATCTCTTCTGCAATGGGATATAAGCTGTAGAATCATAGACTCATAGAATTGTTTTGGTTCCAAGAGACTTTTAAGATTATTGAGTCCAACCATTTAACCCATCACAACCATGGACATTAAACTCTATCCCAAAGTGCTGCCATGGCTGCATACCTCCAGGGTTGATGATCCCTCCACCTCCCTGGACAACCTATTCCAATGCTTGACCATCCCTGGAGATACTCAGGGTCAGGCTTGATGGGGTTCTGAGCAACATGATCTAGTTGAAGATGTCAATGCTTACTGCAGGAGGGTTGGACAAGCTGACCTCTACAGGTCCCTTCCAAGCTGACCTCTACAAGTCCCTTCCAACGCAGTGCATTCTATGATCCTTTCAGTAAATAATTTTTTTCCTAGTATTCAGTGTAAAACCCTGGCACAACTTGAGGCCCTTTTCTCTCAATCTGTCACTAGTTACACATGAGAAGAGACCAACACCCAAAGTCCCATAAGTCTCGTTTTGCTTTCAAAGCAATTAAGTAGAACATTGCACGATATTTCAGTCCATGGAGAGAGCGAGCACAAGTGCTTCACACTTAAATAACTAAAAGCTTCTAGTGTGACACAAAGGCAAACTTCACTAACCTTTAATTTTCCCCACTTCTTAACTGCACACAGATCCAATGAAATCAAATGAGATAATCCCAGCCTGGTGCAGCCTGGAAGCAGAGGTGAAAACCTCCCAGAGCTCACGCAATCAGAATAGAGCTCGGACGTTGTCAACTTCCCCCTCAACTATTTCCAAATAAAACACTTTTGTTGCTTGGCTGCTCATGCCAAATGAGCTAACAATAAAAGAAGGAACTTGCAAGCTTCTATCCACAGGGGGAAAAAAAAATTAAAAAAGAGGGGAAAAGAAGTTAATATTTTCTCTTTAGAGAAAATAAAAAATAACACCCCCCAAAAAATAAAAAACCCTGAGAAACTCTAGGCTGTTTCCTCTGGCTGGAGTAAATCAGCCCAAGCCCAGCTCTGTTGCTTTACCCCAGGCAAATTGTGGGCCTGGTGCTGCTCTGCATTTCTCAGGGGTAGGGGGTGGTCTCCACTGGAAGGTTGCAACACTGCAGGATACTTTTCCATATTAAAAAGGCGCTTTTTAGCGTTTTGTCTATTGCCAGGTTTTTGGGTTTATTGAGGACTCATTTGGCAGAGCCACCCTGGAAGAACAATACAGATGTTTTATGGAGAAATAAACTGGGACTTGGGCTGGATTCCTTCAGTGCTGGATTCCACCTAATTTGGAGGGAGGAACGGCTCTTTTAATGAAGGGTGCAATCAAAACCTGTATGAAAAGCCAACATGCCCTGGGCAAATGGAGCAGGAGATACACTGCCCCTCTCTGCTTCGGCAGCCTAGTAAACTCTGGTCACTGTGGACCAGCAAAATCCTCCTTTCTCACATACCTCTTCAGCCAGGGAATCAGAGCACCATGCCTTCGGTGTGCTTTCACAGTATCACAGTATCACCAGGGTTGGAAGAGACCTCAAAGCTCATCAAGTCCAACCCATCACCACAGACCTCAAGACTAGACCATGGCACCAAGTGCCACGTCCAAACCCACCTTGAACACCTCCAGGGATGGTGACTCCACCACCTCCCTGGGCAGCCCATTCCAGTAGCCAATGACTCTCTCAGTGAAGAACTTTCTCCTCACCTCCAGCCTAAACTTCCCCTGGCACAGCTTGAGACTGCGTCCTTTTGTTCTAGTGCTGTTTACCTGAGAGAAGAAAGCAACCTCCTCCTGGCTACAACCACCCTTCAGGTAATTGTAGACAGCAAGAAGGTCTCCCCTGAGCCTCCTCTTCTCCAGGCTAAACAATCCCAGCTCCCTCAGCCTCTCTTCATAGGGCTGTGCTCGAGGCCCCTTTCCCCTCCATATCCTCAGATGAGTCTCTTGGGACTTGTCAGAGAGAAGTGGTGGCCTCTCAACCATGAAGATTCTTTACATCTGCCACATCTTTATAAAGAGATGATCCTGTGCAGACAACAGGTCTTTGTGAGCTCTCCTCAGCAGGGATCCACAGCACCTTTTCCAATGGTAGCTCCTGAAGCACCTAGAGGTCACAGAATCACAGAATGGTAGGGGTTGAATGGGACATCTGGAGGTCATCTAGTCCAACCCTCCTGCTAAAGCAAGTTCACTTAGAGCAGGTTGCACAGGATCACATCCAGGTGGGTTTTGAAAGTCTCCAGAGAAGGAGACTCCACAGCCTCTCTGGGCAGACTGTTCCAAGACAATGTAGGACCTTGACTCATGAAAGATTCCAAGGGGAAGGATTGTTTGTCAGCTGCTTCTTCTCACCCAGTCCTTCTGCTAATGAAAGCATCAAATCTGATTTACCACCCAATCCATTTTGCTTAGGCTCCACTCCACACACACCAAAAGGCACACAGTGTGCATACCTGTTAAAGCGGGACGATTGTCATCTGCAAGATGACCTCCACGGCAATGCTAAGTGCTTACTGTGTTCTAGGTCAGATCAAGCAAAAGTTGCAGAATCACAGAATCATTTAGGCTGGAAAAGACCTTTAAGATCATGCAATTAATCTACCACTACCAAGTTCACTGCAAAACCATGTCCCACAGCACCTTTCAAATGCCTCCAGGGCTGATGAGCCAGTAACTTCCCTGGGCAGCCTGTGTCACCACTTATAAACCTTTTGGGAGAAGGAATTTGTCCTAATGTCCAATCTACACTATCTAAACTTTCCCTGGCACTGCTCCAGGTTGTTTCCTCTTGTCCTGTCACTTGCTATTTGAGAGAACAGACCAGACTGGGCTCCAGCCTCCTTTCTCACCACTCCAGCCTCCTTTCAAGGAGTGGTAGAGAGTCAGATGGTCACCCCCTTGGCCTCCCTTTTCTCCATGCTGAACATGTGCCATTCCCTCTGCTGCTCCTCATATGATTTGTTCTCTGAACTCTTTACCAGTTTTGGTGTCTTTATCTGGACCTTTTCTTCGGCTTCTTCCTTTTTTCACATCAGACAAACTTTGCTCTGCACATGAACCATCCCTTCAGAACATTTTGTAAAGCTCAACACAGCAAAGCAAAGGAAAAAAGACATTGAGTGTGAAAGTGAAATCCTTTCTCTCAGGTTATTAGAAGTGGCCACATGTGCAGGGCTATGCTATAGAAATGTCCACAGCAGAAAACTCTGAAAGTGACACATTGGATCAGAAGTTCCTAATGACAGGGTTGCAGGGAACTGCAAGGTACCAGAAACTAACATACAGCCTAAGCAGCTACGTTGATAGTTTTAAAGTCAAGGGGTTGGCTGATAGAAAAGTGTTTACACGAATTCCTTGGGGCCAGCATCTAGCAAGGTAGATGAAGTTGGCTCTGATCCAGCAATGTCCTTAAGGACATGCTGAACTTTAACCCTGGAAGAGCCACCAAAATCAGCAAAACAATCAGCACCCTCATACCTCACCAACATTCAAGTGCCTGCTGATTCAAGACAAGATGATGTGGTGCTTTGCAAGAGTGGGTCAGGGCAGTGGAAGGAGTGCTCCTTTCCAGCTGGAGGGTTCTGTTTCCAGCACCTGCTCAGCCTGTGTGGGGTCAGTGCAAAAGGCTACACCCAGGGATAGAAATCTCCTTTTCTGAAACCATTTCTACCTTCATCTAATTTATTTGCCTCTCTTTTGAAGTCAGCAGCCAACTGTTCAAAAGCATCTGTGAAATCTACCCTGGTAGGAGTGGCTGGAGACATTCCTGCCAGCTCTTCTAAAACCTGCTTTTCACTGCCATCTATTTCTCTTTCACTTTGTCTTTTTGAACAGAATATTGGTGTGGTGGTGGTGGTTAACCTGTGATGGGAAATTCACTGTAGAGGATAGATAGGTTTGTGCAAGCTAGAGGTGCTCAGCTCTGGAGTAGAAATGGCCACACTTAAGGTACAGGTGGAAGGCCCATGGAAAACTTGTTCAGAGAGGGCAACAAAGGATACAACAAAGACAAAGAGGTGGGTTTGCCTGGCAGCTCAAAATAACAATACTGCTGCTATTACTGCTACTCCAGACCTAAACCCTTGATTTTTAGTCACCAATGACAAAACTAACAACTCCTGGCTCACTGGTGAGTATTTCATTTCCTCTTTATCTGACAAACACAGCAACAACCGGTTCTCTGCTGTGAAATACACAATTTTGGGCCAGGCCTTCCTTTGTGGTCTCTGTTTGCATTTACATTAACCTGGAAGTACTAATCAGGTCACATAGACACCCAGGAGTGTAAATGTCATAGAATGTCAGGGGCTGGAAGTGACCTCGAAAGCTCATCTTGTCCAACCCCCCTGCCAGAGCAGGATTACCTATACCAGATCACACAGGAACGTATCCAGATGGTCCTTGAATATCTCTGGGGAGGGAGACTCCACAACCTCCCTGGGCAGCCTGTTCCAGTGCTCTGTCACCCTCACAGGGAGAAAATTCCTCTTCAGGTTCACATGGAACCTCCTGTGCCTCAACTTCCATCCATTGCCCCTTGTCCTGTTACAGGGCATCACCCAACAGATCCTGGCTCCATCCTCCTGGCACTCACCCCTTACATATTCATAACCATTGATGAGGTCACCCCTTAGTCTCCTCCTCTCCCAGTAGCACAGTCCCAGCTCCCTCAGGCTCTCCCCATAAGGAAGATGTTCAACTTCCATAATCATTTTCGTGGCTCTGCGCTGGACTCTCTCCAGCAGCTCNCCTGTGCCTCAACTTCCATCCATTGCCCCTTGTCCTGTTACAGGGCATCACCCAACAGATCCTGGCTCCATCCTCCTGGCACTCACCCCTTACATATTCATAACCATTGATGAGGTCACCCCTTAGTCTCCTCCTCTCCCAGTAGCACAGTCCCAGCTCCCTCAGGCTCTCCCCATAAGGAAGATGTTCAACTTCCATAATCATTTTCGTGGCTCTGCGCTGGACTCTCTCCAGCAGCTCCCTGTCCTTCTGGAGCTGGGAGGCCCAGAACTGGACACAATACTCCAGGAGAAGCCTCACTAGGGCAGAGTAGAGGGGGAAGAGAACCTCCCTCAACCTACTAACCACAGCCCTTCTAATCCACCCCAGAATGGCATTGGCCTTCTTGGCCACCAGAGTACCCTGCTGGCTCATGCCCATCCTGCCATCCACCAGGACTCCCAAGTCCTTCTCCCCTTCAGTGGTCTCCAGTAGCTCAGTCCCCAACCTGGGGAACAACCTGGGGTTGTTCTTTCCCAGGTGCAGGACTCTACACTTGCCCCTGTTGAACTTCATTCAATTTCTCCCTGCCCAACTCTCCAGCCTGTCTCAGTCTCTCTGAATGGCAGCACAACTCTCCTGCGTGGCAGCCGCTCCCACCCTGCTTGGTGTCATCAGCAAACTTGCTGCCAGTGCACTCCATGGCCTCATCCAGGTCATTGATGAATACATTGAATAATAACCAACTCAAAGACCCAAAAGATACACACTGCACTCAGAATGAACACACAGAAACCACGGGATCAAGTGCAGTGTCCATTAACTGGCCCAGATTAATCACATGCACACTAAGGCAGCCCAAACAGAAAACATCTGATTCCCACCAACCTCTAATTACACAAACCCAAGCAAATGCTAAAGCACCCTGAGACACAACCAGCCCACTGCCCTTACCAAATGTGATGTGAGCCCCTTGAAAACAAGGTCCTGTCCAGATAAGGAAAATTACTAGCCACAAAAAGACTTCTGATATGACCAGTGGTCTAAATCACACTGAAAGTGAAGTCATTCAAGGCTCAGCACTCCTCCAACATCCATATCCTTTAAGCCCAGGTGTTAGAATCCTTTCCACAAACATGCCAAACTTGTTCTTATGACAAGGTGTTGTTTGTCCTCAGCTCCTATGGGAAGGCTGTTTCAGAGCTTCCCTGCTCTGCATAGTCACAAATCTTCTTCTAATTTGAACCTAGTGTACCCAGGCCAATTTGTACTCATTTAGCCTTGTGTTCTTTAGCTTCCATAGCTTACTTTTTTCTCTGATGCTTACCACCTTGATGAATAGATATGTAACTATTAGTCTTCTCCTCAGTTTTCTTTTGAATAGGTTAAAACCTCACTCTTTCATTCTTCTGTCAAAGAACAAGCTCCCAGCACCTTCACCATCCTTTTCTATATGCAGCCCAGGTCAAACACAGACCTCAAGAACATAGGGATCAGATTTGTTCATAGGATGCCACACAAGGCTGCATCAGTTCCTGGGAAATGACACCCCTACCTTCTCCAGGAAGCACCAACTCTTGGGCTACAATTGAAATTGTGCTTACCTTTTGCAGAGCCCATTCTGTGGCTGAGCTATCCACACATGTCTCTTCTCCCTCGTCATCTACAGCTGACGAGGCTCTAGTTTATAGCGGAAATTCTTCTCTTTCCCTAAACTCATGACTTTGCATTTTGCACTACTGGATTTCATCTCTTTTCTATTACTCCAGCCTTCAAGGTCATCCAGTTCTTTCTGTATGGCATGCCTCCCAAGTTTGTGTCATCAGCAGACTTCAGCAACACTCTCTGTTTTGTGCCAAGGTCATTCACAAAAATATTAAATAAGATCCATCCCCAAGACGAATCCTTAAGAACTCCACTCATGTACCCAGCCAGATACTTTCCCTTTAAGTGCTACTTCTTCTTGTTGCTTAGTCTGTTCTTCAAGGGTCTTTAACAGTATTCATTCTAATTTCTACTTTATGTGATAAACATGCAAAAGGCACAACGTCAGATGATTTACTGATGCCTACATAGGTAAGAGTCATTGCATTCCTCTTGCCTAGGAAGCCCAGCTATCTAACCCAAGAAAACTGCCACAACTTTTCCCTGGACTCATATCAATTCTTCAGGATGCTATTTCTTCTTGCCTGCAACTTCCCTTGACATCTACTACCCTCAGGAACCACAGTTATGCTGGCCCCAATGGAGACCTTCCCATGTAAACACTTTCTTTCCAGCTGCCTCATGGTTCCGGAGCTTATTTCCCTCAGAAGCACAACCACCAAGAACCTCAATGCTACCGCCGTGAACCTCAAAACTGCCACCGTGAACCTCAAAGCTACCACCATGAACCTCAAAGCTACCACCGTGAACCTCAGTGCTACCACCATGAACCTCAGTGCTACCACCGTGAACCTCAAAGCTACCGCCGTGAATCTCAAAGCTACCACCGTGAACCTCAATGCTACCACCGTGAACCTCAATGCTACCGCCGTGAACCTCAATGCTACCACCGTGAACCTCAATGCTACCGCCGTGAATCTCAAAACTG
>VWZE01007632.1:164349-182618 GCA_013396675.1 Eubucco bourcierii | reverse complement strand
TTCAGGAGTCAGGGGCCAAAAGCCAGTGATGATGTAACAGGACCAAAGCTTCCAGTTCCAGACAAATACTTCCAGTCTTTTGCTTCAGATATGCAATTTTTATGCTGTGTTATCTGTGACTGTAACATCATATAAGGCTTTACTGAGGAGGCAAAACAAGAGAGGAGGGTCTCAGAAACATGGTAATGAAAGGCAGCTGCATGCAAGACGTTACACACACTCTAGCTCTAAGAATAGCTATTAATTGTTTGCATGGGTCCAAAAAAGAAAAAAAATAGCTTCTATGAAAAATTAATATCAATTGGACCCTAATGAGACACTGGTTAAACACAGCAGAGAAATAACAGCAAGGGAGAAAAATCCAAGACCTTGATTCCGAGTGTCTGGAGTGACCAAAAGTGATGGTGAAACTGAGACAGTGAAGTCTGATCCTGAGGAGCTTGGCTGGTTATGTTTATTAGTTCAGTTCATGGGTCACCTTCATGTTATTTAAGGGAAAGCCTGCAGTGTTATTCAAGTTGAAAGGGCACAAGGACCATGAGGTAAATCAGAGTCTTTTCCTGGGAGGACTCTGGAACAGGTTAACAAGAAAAAAATAAGGAAAAGGGATTTTTTCTGCCAATATTGTGCACACTGCATGCCTCAGAAATATCCCTTTGAGAACAGAGAGAGTAGAGCTTTGAACAGGCTGTCTTCAGCTCACCAACTTGTTTTCCCCCTTTACAGACCACACTGTCTTCCCATCCAGGCTGAAGGCAAGTCTTTGGAGGTGGTGGAGCAGGCTGCCCAGAGAGACTGTGGAGTGTCTTTCTCTGGACAGATTCCAAACCTCTCTGGACATTGTGACATTGTGACATTGTGAGCCTGGGCAACTTGCCCTAGGAGACCCTGCTTTAGCAGGGAGGTTGAACTAGATCATCTCCAAAGGTCTCTTCTGACCCCACCAGTCTGTGACTGTGCAAGCTGTGATCCAATGAATAATAATCTCAATCCATCCACGGGAGTCTAAGTAAAGCAGAGAAAAAACAGCTAGAACAAACCTACCCCCTTGGTCCACATATATGCCCAGGTTGTCACTGTGCACAGATGCAAAATCATAAAGACAAAGCTGAAGTTCCCAGCAAACCAAGCACTCATAAGTGCAAAGGAAAGGCAGAAGGGATCAAAGCCAGAATGATAAAATGAACCTTCTGTAAGGGGTATATAGAATCATAGCATTAGAGAATGGTAAGGTTGGAAGGGACCTCAAGGATCATCTAGTTCCAAACCCCTGCCACAGGCAGGGACACCTCCCACTAGTACAGCCCACTCAAGGCCTCATCCAATCTGGCCTTGAACCCCTCCAGGGAGGGAGCAGCCACAACCTCCCTGGGCAACCTGTTCCAGTGCCTCACCACCCTCACTGCAAAGAACTTCCTCCTAACATCCAGTCTAAATCTCCCCTCTGCCAGTTCAAACCCATTGCCCCTTGTCCTGTCATTGCAAGACCTTGTCAATAGTCCCTCCCCAGCCTTCCTGTAGGCCCCCTTCAGATACTGGAAGGCTACTATCAGGTCCCCTCGAAGCCTTCTCCAGGCTGCAGAGCCCCAACTCTCTCAGCCTGTCCTCATAGGAGAGCTGCTGCAGCCCTCTGATCATCTTTGTGGTCTCCTCTGGACCCACTCCAACACTTCCATGTCCTTCCTGTGCTGAGGGTTCCAGAACTGCACACAGTACTCCAGGTGGGGTCTGACAAGAGCAGAGTAAAGTGGCAGAATCACCTCCCTTGCCCTGCTGCCCACACTTCTCTTCCTCTTCTTCTAAGCTACACCACCACATCAAAATGCAGGGCAAAAATATCCCAGCCCAGATACTGCTGCTACTTCTGCCATAGTCTGGTACAGCAGCAAATGCAAGAGCTAAAAGATGGTCTCATGTTATGCTCTTCAGCATCCCAGCATGGTTGAGGAAGCAGCAGCTGAGCAGTCCCAGTGTGGCTCACTAAGCAGTATCCTGGTTTAGTCTGACAGAACCACAGTATCATGAGATGGAAAACCATCTCCTCTTGTGTATTCATAGGTGTTAGTCATGTGCCTGGGAGGAAGGTAGAAGATAACCTGGTACCATGCACCATCTGAGTGAGATGTTACTCTTCCATAGTGCAGAGGTATGAAACCAAACAGGGAACTTGTTCTTTGTGAAACCTCCCCGTTTCAGTTCTGCCATTTGGTCTGTGTAAGAGGGCATGGGTAATGGATGGGTAATCCCCAAGGAGCACCAGTCAAGTTCCCAGGCTGATTATTCAAATGCTTTGCATTTCACTATGGATGTCGGAATACCACGAAAAACGACCTTTCTTGGTAGCTGTTCTTCTATTCCTGGAACTTGGCAAAGAGGCCCTCAGTCATGCTAGAGATACCCTAGTGTTCCACAGGCCAATGGGCCACTCAAAGTGCTAGGGGAAATTTGAGCAAATGCAGGGACAAGTAAAAATATTCCTGGCAATGAAGGTCAAATCTAACCTTTGTGAAATGTCTGTCTACAACAGTTGTGCTTATTACAGAATGGTTTAGGCTGGAAGGGACCTCAAGGATCATCTAGTTCCAACCCCCTTCCACAGGCAGGGACACCTCCCACTAGTGCAGGTCACTCAAGGCCTTGTCCAATCTGGCCTTGAACACCCCCAGGGAGGGAGCAGCCACAACCTCCCTGGGCAACCTCTGCCAGTGTCTCACCACCCTCACTGTAAAGAACTTCCTCCTAACATCTAATCTCAGTTTTCCCTCTGCCAGTTTAAACTCATTACCTCTGGTCCTGTTATTGCAAGACCTTGTCGATAGTCCCTCCCCAGCCTTCCTATAGGTCCCCTTCAGAACCTGGAAGGCTACTATANGAACTGCACACAGGACTCCAGGTGAGGTCTGAGCAGAGCAGAGCAAAGGGGCAGAATTCCCTCCCTTTTATCCTGCTGCCCACACTGCTCTTGCTGCAGTCCAGCACACAGTTGCTGTCTGGGCTGCATGAGCACACTGCAGGCTCATGTCAGCTTGATGGGTCAAGGTGAATGGGATGAGGGTCAACAAGGCCAAGTGCCAGGCCCTATACTTGGGTCACAACAACCCCAANGCTGCAAAGCCCCAACTCTCTCAGTCTGTCCTCACAGCAGAACTGCTGTAGCCCTCTGAGCATCTTCGTGGCCTCCTCTGGACTGGCTCAAACAGTTGCATGTCCTTCTTGTGTTAGGGACACCAGAACTGCACACAGGACTCCAGGTGAGGTCTGAGCAGAGCAGAGCAAAGGGGCAGAATTCCCTCCCTTTTATCCTGCTGCCCACACTGCTCTTGCTGCAGTCCAGCACACAGTTGCTGTCTGGGCTGCATGAGCACACTGCAGGCTCATGTCAGCTTGATGGGTCAAGGTGAATGGGATGAGGGTCAACAAGGCCAAGTGCCAGGCCCTATACTTGGGTCACAACAACCCCAAGAACACTCCAGGTTTGGGGCAGAGTGGCTGGAAAACTGCCCAGGGGCAAAAGACCTGTGGCTGTGGGTCAACAGCAGGTGAAATATGAGTCAGTGTGTGGCCAGGTGGCCAAGAAGGCCACCAGCATCCTGGCCTGCATCAGCAATAATGTGGCCAGCCAAAGAGAGGTGTGATTGTCACCCTGTGGCCAGCAATGCCAAGGCCACACCTCAATTCATGGGTTCAGTTTTGGGCCCTCCNACACTCCAGGTTTGGGGCAGAGTGGCTGGAAAACTGCCCAGGGGCAAAAGACCTGTGGCTGTGGGTCAACAGCAGGTGAAATATGAGTCAGTGTGTGGCCAGGTGGCCAAGAAGGCCACCAGCATCCTGGCCTGCATCAGCAATAATGTGGCCAGCCAAAGAGAGGTGTGATTGTCACCCTGTGGCCAGCAATGCCAAGGCCACACCTCAATTCATGGGTTCAGTTTTGGGCCCTCCCTACATGAAGGACATTGAGGTGCTGGAGCATGTCCAGAGAAGAGCAATGAAGCTGGTGAAGGGTGTGGAGGATGAGTCTCTTGAAGAGTGGCTGAGGGAACTGGGGTTGTTTAGCCTGGAGAACAGGAGGCTGAGGTGAGACCTACTTGCTCTCTAGAACTCCCTGAAAGGAGTTTGGAGACAGGGGCAGGTGGGGTGGTCTCTTCTCCCAAGTAATAAGTGACAGGACAAGAGGAAACAAGCGCAGGTTGTGCTACAAGAGATTTAGTTTGGACATCAGAAAAAATTTCTTCACTGAAAGGGTTGTTAAGCCCTGGAACAGGTTGCCCAGAGAAGCAGTAGAGCCACCATACCTGGAGGTATTTAAAGGGTGTATAGATGTGATGCTGAGGTACAGGGAATAGCAGTGGAATTTGCAGCACTGGGTTGATCATAGAATCATAGAATGGTAAGGCTGGAAGGGACCTCAAGGATCATCCAGTTCCAACCTCCTGCCATAGGCAGGGACACCTCCCACTAGTACAGCTCACTCAAGGCCTCAACCAACCTGGCCTTGAACACCTCCAGGGAGGGAGCAGCCACAACCTCCCTGGGTAACCTGTGCCAGTGTCTCACCACCCTCACTGTAAAGAGGGTGGACTTGATGATCTTTAAGGTACTTTCCAGCTTAATCAACTTTATGATTCTAAGGAAAGCAGGTATCTCACTACAGCTCTCTTGTGCTTATGTCCCATCAAAGGGTCTTTGATTACAGCATCATTTCAGACCATTTTTGTCTCGTTCACACACAGTGACCAGCGCTGAACAAACAAGTTCAACATCTTCCTGCCTCCCACTATGCCTCTATGGCTGCAACCCAAACATTGCTCTGAAGACAGGATTGATAATCTCTCCTGAGTTTTTTCTAGAGACCGTTTCAGTGTGATGTATGAGCGCTTTTCAATATTAATCAATCACTCTGCACCCTGCAAAAGGGAAAAGTAGTACACTTCCCATTTTATAGGCAAGGAGCAGAGGTCAAAAGTGCCCATTAATTTTCAGAGCCCAATTTGATACGCCCTGGACATGATTATTCATGGTCCTTAGCATTATATACTGCTCCATGGGTTTGACACACTGCTCCTGTTGAGTACAGTGGCTGCTTTGCACTTCTGCATAACAAACTTGTAGGATAGTTAAGTAAGGGACACAGAAGGTGAGCAGCAAACAAACAATCACCCCCAGGAAGTGTTAAGGGGTGGCCCCACCTAGGACACTGAAGCCCCATTTTCCCAGGCAGCCATTACAACACCTTCATTTTGGGACCAGTCAGTTTGTCATACCTCATCCAGTTCCCAGCTGCTGCACCAGGAGAGAAAGGAATCTCACACACAATAACCTCATTACTAGGAGAATGAGAATTGTTTGTACAAACATTTCTTCCATTTACTAAACAAGGCAGTGGTCCAAGGGCAAGGTAGCTTGTGGAGATATACAATTAAAGGTCTCTATCCCATGTATACAGGGGAGTTGCATCAAGGGCAGCTGTATGCTGGTATTTCCTTCACAGTTTGGAAAGTTTTTGGTTGGCCTTTTGGACCTGCAGTAATACATAGTCACTTTTCCTGATGGGATGGATTGGGGTGCAGTTGATGAGACTGTTAAAACAGACACTGAGGAGCAACTGTGTGCCTGGGTTTGTGCCAGTGCCCATTGAGGAAAAGCCCTGTGTGAAATGATGTATCTCTAGCTGAGTCCTAAAACTTTCCAGGGATGAAGATTTCCCTCTTTTCTTCCTCCACCAGCAACCTGTTTCGGTGTTGGAATCCCCTCACAGGAAATAAGTTTTTCCCTGATGCTTCCACGCTGCAACTCATGGCCACTGACTCTTACTGTATCACCTTCCAATACCAAGAAAAGTTTTATCCCATCAGCTTTGTAGCTGCCCCTCAAACAGCTGTATTCAATCCCCTTTTTACTGTCTTTTGCTTGGCCTCAACCCCACAAGAAGCCATGACTTTATGTACATTCTCTAGGGCCCAGCTATACTTTTGGCCCAGAACAGAAGGCCCTGCTTCTTTCAGGGTTAAGGCCAAGCACCTGCACAACCACCCCAGAGCTCACATCTCAGCTGCAAGCTGAAGTTTCCCTTCCATGAAGGCAGCTGGGAAGGGTTACTGACCTCTCTGATACGGACTGGGGACACAGCCAGCATCGGCATCAACAGAGGAAAATTCACATCAGTGTTTTCTTTGAGAGTAGAAAAGACAAACATAGGCTCTGATGTGTAACTTCAGTGCACTGAGGTCTTTCAGGCTCTAGCATACAGGCAGAGTGATGGAGGCACAGTGTGCTTTCCCAAGACTGTGGGCAGGCAGAGACATTGACTTCATCATCCTCTTAACAATAAAAAAAAACTAAAAATGACCCCAAAACTGTTTTCTCTAGGTACTGCTACGTTCTGGGAACCATGATGAGAGGCACCCTGCTAGGGCAGGGGTCTCAAGCAGGTAGAAGATGAGAAAATGCTGAGCTTACTGTGGCAGCTGACCTCTGACAGACAGTCTGTAACATACCTGACACAGAAAACAAAGCGGGTGGTGCCACTGCTCAGAAAACCCAGACCCACAGCGGGGAGTGGAGTGGGAGGAGGGATTGGGGGATTGAGGGGGACATGATTGGACTGGAGGTGGAGGAGGGGAAGAGAGGGAAAACATGAGCAGGGGAAAGCAGCGAGGGCAAGAGTCATTAACCCCTGATAGCAAGTATAAAGTATTTTATTCCCCATCTCATTCATTAGGCCACGTCAGCTCCAGAAGGACCACATCCATTCCCGCACATAAATCTAGCCAATTTCTCTCTACAAAAGGCCAGACACTGTCTTTGCCATGGCAATCCAGCTGTCTGGCCAGCTGCCTGCCCTGCAAACAGGACAGCCAAAGCTCAGCTGTCCAAAATGAGGGCAGCACTATCCCAGGAGCTCCCCAGGCCCTCTGCTCAGCACTGCCACTCACCCAGGCAAGCAGGACATCCCCAAGGGATATCGTGGTCCTGCCCCTCTAGTTGACAATGCTAGCCCACAAAGATCAGAGTGAGACAAAGTTTTTCAGCATGCTCCACAGTGTATGCAAAGGGCTAATTCACAGAAACTCAGAAACGAGACAGAGAAATTTTTGGATGACTAATTTCATCAATCAACCAGCAACAAGACATGGGGGACAAACTGGGACCCAGGAGGTTCCATGTGAACATCAGGAAAACTTTCTTTCTTGGGACAACAGGCTGTCCAGACACCCTATTGAGTTTTCTTCTCTGGAGAGATTGCAAACCCACCTGGGCATTATGATCCTGGGCAAGCTGCTGTGGTGATCCTGCATTATCAGGGGGATTTGACTAAATGATCTCCAGTGGTCCCTTCCTAGGTCAAACATTCTATGATTCTGTGATCACAAGGGCTCTATCTTGGTCCTTTCAAGTATCTGATCATAGGAGATAAATGCAGGAAGAAATGGAGCTCTGATCTGAATACTATGTACAGTTCTGGAGCCCACAGCACAAGAAGGACATTGAACTGTTGGAGTAAGTCCAGAGGAAGCCATGAAGATGTTCAGAGAACTGGAGCAGCTCTGCTATGAGAACAGGCTACAAGATTTGGGGCTCTGCAGCCTGGAGGAGAGAAGCTTTCCAAGAAACCTTGGAGTGTCCTTCCAGTATCTGAAGGGGGCCTACAGGAAGGCTGGGGAGGGACTGTTGACAAGGTCTTGCAATGACAGAACGAGGAGTAATGGGTTTAAACTGGCAGAGGGGAGATTTAAAGTAGATGTTAAGGAAGAAGTTCTTTTCATTGAGGGTGGTGAGACACTGGCACAGGTTGCCCAGGGAGGTTTTGGCTGCTCCCTCCCTGGAGGTGTTGAAGGCCAGGTTGGAGGAGGCCTTGAGTGACCTGTTCTAGTGGGAGGTGTCCCTGCCTATGGTGGGAGGGTGTTGGAACTGGATAAGCTTTGAGGTCCCTTCCAACCTAAACCATTTAATGATCTTCCTCATGAACCCTAAGGAAAAAAAAAAAAAAATCACATTTATAACCCATGCTTAAACCTGGGTACAATGTTGAAACAAGGGATTTGGATCTTCCAGCTCAGAATGACAGACACAAAGGGGCCCCATCCTGTCCCATTTGTAAAGTTCACTCAAATCAGCAACCACCAGAGCAAAGCTTTGGGAAATGTAGGCAGCAATTCTGTCCTCAAAAATCTAACCCGGATTTAGATTCAGATTTAAAAAGCTAACAATTCCAAGAAAAGAACAAGGCCACGAAATTGACCTATTTTTAACACATCTGTCTACAGTTAAACAACATTGTTTTGTGTTGTGAGAACTTAGTAACATCAGGAAAGTTGGATGGCTCTCCTGGAGCGGAGGTATTACAGGGCATCTTGTATTCCTTGGCATTGTGTGGGTTTGCAGGCCATCATTTTAACACTTCACAAATCACAGATTTTATGGGCATTCTTCTATCACAAACCCATGGCAAAGCAGACACAAAGCTTACACCAGGCCAGGTGAGCTGCACGGAAGAGCACCAGCGAGCAGGGCAGTTTTGAAGCGTACGACCCATAAAGTGCTTGTGCTGTTTTATGATGGTAACATTTCTTTTAGGGCCTGATCCAGTCTTCTTTGAAGTCAAAGGAAGCCTTTCCATTGACATCAGAGGGTGTGGGATTTGTCTCACAGCAACTTATACCAATGAGAACAATATTTTGCTCTGAAGTCATTACTTTCTGCCACGGGTGTTTTGAAAACAGCTCAGTCACCTGACAATACACCCTGAAGGTACTGACAGCCCATGTGGTTTTGTGATTTGAAACTGAGACCTGGTAACGGGCTCAGCTGTTTAGTGAAGGTAATATTTTTCTTAAGTACGCCTACTATAAAGTAAATGAGCAAAATCTTCTTCGAGCTGTAACTAAAACATAAGGGCACAGCTGCCCTGGAGGAGTGTAAGGCTTCCCAATGTAAACTCCGCTGATATCATCGCCATCAGAAGGTCATAAAAGTGATTGATTATAAATACGGCCCTCATTTGTTTACAGCCTGCATTTTTGGGTCCTGGGTAATTAGCACATTAGCAGTCTCTCAAAGTGAGCCCTTACAGGTGCTGCTCTGAGATAGCCAAAGTGGAAAACTGCACAAAGGGAGCCTCATTTTCCTTAGAGAATTGGGGGATGGATGCATTAGGATGGAGGACAGAAATGTCAGTTATGTGTTTAGCTACTTGAGCACACCTACCCAGCAGCCAAGGGCATAAGAGGGCATTAAAATAACCTGTTAATTTCCTTCACCGCTAAGGTAGCACCCAAAAAATGAGAGACATGTCAGCAATGTGAGGGAGATATCCTCTTAGTGAAGCCTGCAGCTGAGCAAAGTCTTTTAAGATTCTTTTCCCTCCAGGAAAGCCAACAAAGGAAGATAAAGATCACCCTATTTGTGGTAACTGGTACTTAGTTCCTTTTAGTTACACTTAAAATAAACTCTCTTTCAGTTCTCCAAAGGGTTCAGCCTTCAGACATGCCACTACCGAGCTGTAAGCCAGCCACCTTCCTCCCAGCCTGCCTTGGCTCCAAGTTCACGACTACTCTGTGCTCGCAGGACATTAAACTTTAAAGTCACGTTTTATTTGTACAGCTGGATGCATCAGGTTCATGCTTATTGTCTAATTAGCCAACGAATCCACTTTCGAAAGGGCTTTAATGCTTTACCCCCAGTGAGATCTCTGTAGTGAGTGCGTGTTGAAACGCTAATGGAGACAAAGAATTCCTTTTTGTAGGAATTTGCAGTATTTTGGATAGATCTCATGGGCCAAATCTTCAGCTGCTACAGTTTTGTTGGAGCGAGTCAGGATATTCCCAATTACAGAAGTTGAAGGACTCCTGAAATTTAACAGGATACTAGAGAAGCTATTCACTAATGCTCCTGGGTTAGGACAGTTTAAAACTCTAGAGTCAGATAATGTTTTAAGGTGGTGTAAAACTTCAGAATCACAGAAGCACAGAATTAACCAGGTTGGAAAAGACCTCTAGGATCATCGAGTCCAACCTATTACCTAACCCTTCTAATTAACTAACCCATGGCACCAAGTGCCTCAGTCAGCCTCCTCTTAAACACATCCAGGGATGGTGACTCCACTACCTCCCCAGGAAGCCCATTTCAATGCAAATCACTCTTGCTGTGAAGAACTTCCTTCTAAGGCCCAGCCTAAATCTGCCCTGGCATAATTTGAGACTGTGTCCTCTTGTTCTGAATAAGATAATGGTTGGACTCCATGATCTGTACTCTGCACTGGTTAGGCCACATCTTGAGTACTGTGTCCAGTTCTGGGCTCCACAATTTAAGAAGGACATTGAGGTGCTTGAGCATGTCCAGAGAAGGACAACGAGGCTGGGGAGAGGCCTCGAGCACAGCCCTATGGAGAGAGGCTGAGGGAGCTGGGATTGGTTAGCCTGGAGAAGAGGAGGCTCAGGGGAGACCTTCTTGCTGTCTACAACTACCTGAAGGGTGGTTGTAGCCAGCAGGAGGTTACCTTCTCTCAGGCAAGCAGCACCAGAACAAGAGGACACAGTCTCAAGCTGTGCCAGGGGAAGTTTAGGCTGGAGGTGAGGAGAAAGTTCTTCACTGAGAGAGTCATTGGCTACTGGAATGGGCTGCCCAGGGAGGTGGTGGAGTCACTGTCCCTGGAGGTGTTAAAGGTGGGTTTGGACGTGGCACTTGGTGCCATGGTCTCGTCTTGAGGGCTGTGGTATCGGGTTGGACTTGATGAGCTTTGAGGTCTCTTCCAACCCTGGTGATACTGTGATACTGTGATCCTGTGATCTTGAAGGTCTTTTCTAGCCAAAATGATTCTATAGCTAAATTCCCTATTTTTGCTAACTTCCACAAAAGTGTGTTGGAAATCCTTCCTGTGGGTGGAATGAGGTAACAGGTACAGGATTCACCAAGCCATTAACTGCTAAAGTATGCAACATGTGTCCTGGCACTGACATGATTTCACAGATTAATTCTTTCAAAACATTTCTGCTGGCATTGCTTGCTGCAGAAATAATTCAGAAATCTCATACCAACATTTTTTCATCCATGAAACATGAGCAGCAAGCGTACAAGTTAAGTCCTATCCTGAGTAGCTGCTGTTATCTGTTCACTAGAAAAGAGGTCTGGCTTTGTGTTTTGGGGGCTATTTCTATTAATGCTAATAGTGTTCCTAGATGGAAATAATTTGGAGAACTGCCTTTTCTTACATGTTTTTATAAGCTATAGCAAAAAAAAAAAAGGCAATCTGAGAACTACAACGGGTAGTAAATAATGCTAATAACCCTTAATTATGTGCCTTATTTAATTCCTGTTTCCAAGTGCCATGAATATTACATGCTAAATGATAGCAAATTAGCTTTAATAATGTTAATAGAATGTTGCTTAGTGTTTAGTTGCCACTCTGACATGAAAGGAACTTCTCTATTCAGATTCCTCACCAGCCCAAATTGAATCCACAGCTCACACATTCACTTTCCAGACCATCACAGCTCCACAGACCCAGAGACCCATTTTCAACAACATTTCAGTTACTTTACTCATCAAATTAGTTTCATTTAAGGTTGAACAATATTATTGTAAAGGGCTTTTCCAACCTAACTGATTCTGTGGTTGGGATGCAATCTTCCTTTTACAGCTCCTTGACTTAAGACTGACTCTGTTTACACAGCCCCAAACACCTGAGCTAGGCTCATTTCAAATCTGGAGGTGCAGTTTCCCTGTGATATCCAAAAGCAAACATGACACTTCAAAAGTAACAACTGCACAGGTGGAGAAGGCTACAAAACACTCACTTGGTGTGAAGAATTTACTGTTTCAGAGGGCTCCTGGTTTAGGCATGATGCCTCCTTCACAACTGTCTCATGATCAAACCACAGAACAGAAGATGAATCAAATCATTCAATTTCTAACATTTGAAATTTCTCTCATTTTTTTACTCAAGCCAGTTGCACTAAGCCCATAAATGCAGCCCTGAGGAAAAGGACCTGGGGGTCTGGGGTGATGAAAAGCTCAACATGAGGCTGCAGTGTGAGTGCAGCCCAGACAGCAACCGAGTCCTGGGCTGCAGCAAGAGCAGTGTGGGCAGCAGGGCAAGGGAGGGGATTCTCCCTCTTTACTCTGCTCTCCTCAGACCCCATCTGGAGTCCTGTGTGTAGTTCTGCAGCCCCCAGCACAGGAAGGACATTGAACTGTTGGAGCAGGTCCAGAGGAGGCCACGAAGTTGCTCAGAGGGCTGCAGCAGCTCTGCTGTGAGGAAAGGCTACAAGAGTTGGGCTCTGCAGCCTCGAGAAGAGAAGGCTTTGAAGAGACCTTATTGTAGCCTTGCAATATCTACAGGAAGGCTGGGGAGGGATTATTGACAAGGTCTTGCAATGACAGGACAAGGGGCAATGGGTTTAAACTGGTAGAGGGGAGATTTAGACTGGATGTTAGGAGGAAGTTCTTTCTAATGAGGGTGGTGAGACACTGGCACAGGTTGCCCAGGGAGGTTGTGGCTGCTCCCTCCCTGGAGGTGTTCAAGGCCAGGTTGGATGAGGCTGAGGCCTTGAGCAACCTATTTTAGTGGGAGGTGTCCCTGCCTATGGCAGGGGGTTGGAACTAGATGATCCTTGAGGTTCCTTCCAAACTTACCATTCTGTGATTCTATGATTCTATGCAACTTCAGTGGAAAATCTGATGTACTTGATCAGGTGTTGTTCTTGGAATGGTGATGACCAGCAACATAAGTACAATTTTTCTAGCTATAAATTATATTTGTTGTTGAACCAACTGATACAAAGAAGAGAAAAAATTGTCAAGAGGGAGAGTTTTTGCTCCTAAAGTGGTCCATCCCTCTCACTGAACCACTTGTGCTAATATCATCCTTCCTACAAGTGTTGCTTCACATTTGATCTTTGTGAGCACTAAGCAAAAGAGGAGATAAGAGACAAAAAACCCTTATCTCTGTGAAAGGAAAAAAAAAAAAAAAAGAATTTAAACAAAAAAAACCCAAGCCCCAGACTTATCTGCAATTCATCCCACAAATCTCTGATTATCCTAAAACCTTTTGCTACCATTCCCCATCGTTTGTTTTTTCCACACTGCTGCCTTGCTGCACTTTTGAGGCTGGGTGATCACTTAATGTAATTGCTACCTGGCACTGAAGTCAATGAGCTGAGCTGGTTTATAGGAGTTAAGGATCTAGTTCCTGACAGCTCGACTTTGGCAAAGAAAGGGCTGAACTGTGTTTTGCAAACAAGCGATCCGGCGAACTTCATTCTTTTTTTCTCTGTTCATGAACCAACACTGGTTTGGTAAGAGATATTTGTTATTCAAGTACTTGCTGGACAGCTTGGATCAACAATGGCTCATTCCAGAAACAGTTCATTTCCATTTCTTGCTGCTCATGGGGTGAGAACTGTCACCTAAATCAGATGGAGCTGATTCTAATCTTTGAGGGGATGAGTAAGCCTTTTAAAAATAGGAGAACAAAGGCTGATGAAGAACAAATATTCATGTTCACATCTAAATACATGTACATGTACAAAGAACAACCAATTCCCAAAGTAGCATGCAAACCACAGAATCACAGACTGTTAGAGGTTGGGAGGGACCTCCAGAGGTCATCTAGTCAAATCCCTTTGCCCAAGCAGGATCATCTAGGGCAGGCCACACAGGAACACATAAAGGTGGGTTTGGAAAGAAGGATACTCCACAACCTCTCTGGGTAGTCCGTTCCAGTGCTCTATCATCTGCCCTGAGAGTCAGCAAGGACCTCAACATAATCAGCCGGGGCAATCCTAGCTAGAGGAAAATGTATCAAGCTTTGAAGAGATTGTTGCAGCTCCTCTAATTAAATTTCTGTCCCAGTGGCAGAGGCATATCCCTTTTAATTCCTCCACTAACTCCACTAAACTGTGGCAGGAGTATCCTCCCTGTAAGGTTCTTATGGCTTCCAGTGATGAAGCATTCAAGGCATCCTTTAGTTAAATGCTGCAATTAGCAGCAATTAATTATAAGCAAATAATGCTATTTGCTTATATTTTTCTGTGCAAAAGTGTTCATCCTAAGGTTCCTATCAGTTAAATAGGCATCCTTCAGTTAAATGCTGCAATTTAATTCTTATGGCTTCCAGTGATGAAGCATTCAAGGCATCCTTTAGTTAAATGCTGCAATTAGCAGCAATTAATTATAAGCAAATAATGCTATTTGCTTATATTTTCCTGTGCAAAAGTGTTCATCCTAAGGTTCCTACCAGTTCATGTAAGACTGACACCTTTTATTTTTTTCTTTAGTGGCAGACTGCAGTCAAGGACACTCTTCTCATCTTCTTCCAACACTTACAGTGACTCTCTCACAGCTGCTCGACCAGCAGCTTTCTATAAACTTTGGACAGTGAAGGTGAGCTTCAGAAAAAAATACCAAAGGTTGAACTTCCTATGAATTTCTTAGGGAGCATCAGGATAAAAGCAGCTCCCTATTACTGTACAGTGGTGTGTGCAGGGTGGGCACAGGCAGACAAACAAGTGATTTTACAAAGCTTTGCCACTTTAACAGCCTTATTAAAATGGCATTTCAGGTCCTGCAACCTCACTATTATGTATTGCTTCTCTGCTTACAGCACTCTCAGGACAGTCTCCTTTGGCTTGAGTATCTGAAGAGTGAGCCAAGCCAAACTGATTTCAGAACAGTTTATGAAAATGTTAATGTTGCTTTGTTGCATTACCAGGCAGATGTGAAGCCTTTCCCACTTGAGTTCTGACATGGTGGTGTTGGTGCCTCAGTGAGTACAGCCGTGTGGAGCCTTATGGCGCTCCTCACCAGACTGCACTGCTAGGAGTAATGTTACTGCAACCAAGATTTTCTGCATGCCATTGCTGCAACTCTCACCTCATCAGGAGCCAAATGAAGGAACAAGGAAAAATACTAAAAGGAGAAACTAAAAATGAGCTGGGATTAATTTCACTGAAATAAATATTTTTGTAAAATCAGCTGTGCAAACTAAACAGTTACTGCATCACCCAGGAATGAAGGCAGACTCCTCCAAGTTGCAGATCTTTTCTGTGGGTCAGGCTGATCACAACACTGTATCTTCACCACATTTTCCCTTTGAAGCTAAGGTGTAACATCAACAATTTATTCTGTAATTTGGGCCATATATAAAAGTTCCTGAGTGTTAGGTTAATTCAGAAGTGGAAATCAAAGTTTTGGAAATGGCTTTTCAGATACAAAGGCTAAATTTTGTCTTCAGATAACCACAGGACACTGAGGCCCCTTTTGAATTCCACGGCATCCCTTAAACTACCAGCTACACCAGAAATCACCAAGTCACCTTCTTCCTAGCAGCTGAAATCAAGGTCTGCTCTTAAAGAGGACCTTTCAGCTGATATAAATCAGATTAACTACACGGACACCAAAGGGCCACAGCAGTTTCTTGTACCGAGAATCTGACTTGCACAGATTCAGAGAGCTCCTACAGGGCTCTCACACAGAACAGCAGTGCTGTATAATACACAGATTTCATGCAGCCATCTGGGAATTCCCCACAGTGCCCCTCAACCACGAGGGTTACCCTCTCTCTCTTGGCTTTATTTAGCCATTTGTGGTCTTCTCTGTGCAGGGAGAGGACATCCTCCTAAATAGGTTAGTGACTCACCCCCAGTCATAACCTAACCTACCATTGTTGAGAAAATTTGTTGTTTATGTCTGGGGATGTTGAAAAAGTTCTGCCAAGTGCTTCTTTTGGTAACATCTTATACATTCTAATGTCACAGCTGCTGCCAAGCCACAGGCCCTAATGTCTCCATAATGACGTATGGATAGCTAAGAGCATCCAAAACACAAGTGTGCCCTTGAACTGTCTAAAGGAGCTGCTGACCTGCCTCACTAAACCTCCTGCCCGCATACCAGTCCACAACTGATCCATATCCAGTTAGCGTTTGAGAAAAAACATTCCAGCAAGTGGTAAGACCAAACACTTCTCCAAAGAAAATCCAGAAAAACCTGAAGGGTCTGGCAGTTGTTATTCTCAGGCATGATCTCCTGACACTATTTTTTCCATTTTAAACACACTTTTGTCAAGACAAAAAGGAAGGAAATATTTTTTTTTTTCCTGGACATACACTATTTGCAGAAGAATTAAATAATCTACATTCCTGGAGAAGGAAGAGTATTCAATCCTGCTTGTGGGAGAGGAAAATGTCACAGAGCCCTGGTCTTTTCTCACTAATGTTTTGCACTTCACTGTGACCATCATTAGTTATCTTAATCATCTCAAAGTGAATCATTCCTGGTAAGGTTCACAATGTAAAGAAAACATCTCTTTGTTTCCCAAATTGCCCACTAGATCTGCATCAACCTTGGGACTGTGTCAGGACCCTGAAGGCACTAATCAGGCTTAATGGCCCTCATAAGTTTTCCTTCTACAGCTCTGCCAGTAGACCCAGGAGCTCAGCCCAAGGCCATCAGTTCCAGGCTGAGCTAAGTCTGCAGGGTTCAAGCCTATGTTGTTCCTCATGCCACTCAGCTGAGCATCAGAACAAGCAGGGCACCGGCCTCCAGCAGGCAGCTGGAACGGGCTGCCCAGCGAAGCTGTGAAGTCACCATCTCTGGAGGGATTTAAAAGATGTGTAGATGTGGTACTGAGGGACGTGGTTTAGAAGGGAGCTGGCAGTGTTAGGTTAACGGTTGAACTTGATGATCTTAAAGGTCTCTTCCAATCAAAACGATTCTATGACTCTGTCTACGATTCTGTGGTCAGATAGCAACTCAGGTTTTCCCACCTCCATAAGGCATTGGACTCAAGAAGATCACATGTGGAGCTTTTAGACCATGGGATTTTCCACACAAGTAGAAAAATACTTCTAGAAAACTTCCTCTGAGTTAATACACTTAAAACACAGCTTAGATGTGAGGACCTATCTCACTGGAATGCCTTCTGTCAATGCTCCAACTTTCCCTGGAAAGCTCTCTGCTCATAGAAAGTCATACATGTGAAACTGCCTCTTGCAACAATCTCACTGGGATGCCTTTAGAAAGGCAATCAAAGTTCCAGAGAAATAGGCACAGACAGCATTTCCCAGACGTCCACATGCACCATTCACAACTTGCTTTGACATTAGGCTCGAGTTTCTCGGAAGTAATCATCGATGTTTCAGGTTTCTATTTTTCATTGCCCAGTCTGGGGCCTGACTTTCAAAGAACAAAGAACTTCCTGAAAATCAGTTCCTGACATTATGGGCTGGCTGTTCATTAGGGATGCAGGTGCCTACACGAGGCATCTAAATTTGAACGTTTTTGCTTACACACTCTCACCTATCGACTTCCTCCTTGTTAATCAGCTGCACAGTGCAGAGAGCTAACACGTTAATCACCCAGTAGTTAAAAGGAGTTTCCCAAATGAAAATAAAACTTAGGAAATCATTTTCCGGCACATGCAATGACAGTATGGCTGCTACTGAGGAGGGTAAGTTGGTTTGTTGGGTTTTTTTTTGGTGGGGGGTGGGGCAAGACAAGTTCTGAAAGAGCAACTCCTATTAAAAATCGCACTGGCATTTCAAGTGACATTTTGGCAAACCCCCATGGAAACATCAGGTCACATCCTCCCAGCTTTTAATTTCTTCCTTAAATGTGCTTTTTAATATGTCACAGTTGTTAAATTTGTAACAATAATTCCCTTGAGACTAAACAACAGTGCTTGGTATGTGAAAAATGAACAATACAGTCCCATCAGTAAACCCAGAGGAAATTTTAAATAAACCTATAATGGAGTACAAATAGTCTGAATGTTACCTTTATGAAATCTGATCATTCTGCAGGCTGGGTTTAGCAGCAGGATGTCCTAAATAAACTCAGCTAAAGCATACAAATTTGGTGGCTTTTTATGATGAAGTCACAGCGACAGTGGACAAGAGAAGGGCAACTAATGTCATCTACCTGGACCTAAGTAAGGTATTTGACTCTGTCCCACATGACATCCTGGTCACCAAACTGGAAAAACATGGACTGGATGTGTGGAGCTCTGCTGGGTAAGGGATCGCTGGATGGTGGCACCCAGAGAGTGGTGATCAACGCAAATGTCCACCTGGAGACCAGTGCCAAGTGGTGTCCCTCAGGGGTCAGTGCTGGCACCAGTGCTGTTTAACATCTTTGTCAGTGCCATGGACAGAGGAATCAGTGCACCCTCAGCAAGTGTGCAGATGACACCAAGCTGTGTGGCACAGTCGACTTGCTAGAGGGCAGGGATCCATCCAGAGGGACCTGGACAGGCTGCAGAGGTGGGCCCAGGCCAA
>VWZE01007632.1:149035-164313 GCA_013396675.1 Eubucco bourcierii | reverse complement strand
AGTCCTGTGTGCAGTTCTGGAGCTCCCAGCACAGGAAGGATATGGAAGTGTTGGAGCCGGTCCAGAGGAGGCCAAGAAGATGCTCAGAGGGCTGCAGCAGCTCTGCTATGAGGACAGACTGAGAGAGTTGGGGCTCTGCAGCCTGGAGAAGAGAAGGCTCCCAGGAGACCTTAGAGTAGACTTCCAGTATCTGAAGGGAGCCTACAGGAAGGCTGGGGAGAGACTATTGACAAGGTCTTGCAATGACAGGACAAGGGGCAATGGGTTTAAACTGGCAGAGGGAAGATTTAGACTGGATGTTAGGAGGAAGTTCTTTCCAGTGAGGGTGGTGAGATACTGGAACAGGTTGCCCAGGGAGGTTGTGGCTGCTCCCTCCCTGGAGGCGTTCAAGGCCAGGCTGGATGAGGCCTTCAGTAACCTGTGCTAGTGGGAGGTGTCCCTGCCTATGGCAGGGGGTTGGAACTAGATGATCCTTGAGGTCCCTTCCAACCTTACCATTCTATGATTCAAACACAAAGCTGGAGTGTTCCCTGAGGTAGCTGCCTTCATCTGCTCTGCAGTCAAAGTTTCTCTTCTTGCTGCCTTACCTCTGCCAACATCACATTACGTAAATCTTCAGGACAAGTCATTAACAACTTATTTGTTGTGTAAAGCACTGAGGACCTATCTAGGTTCTGTGTAAATGCTAAAACTACTGTTAACCTGGGTATTTCCTGATGAAAATCAGTAGCTGCATCTCCCACCAAGGCTCAGGGCTGTCAATCCTACACCTTTAACAGGGTTTCTTCTCTTCAAACAGAGCATTCACTGTGTCCTATGGTGGCAGCAAAGCTGTTCAGAATAGGAACCAATCTACTTGTTGTTTTCCTTTAAAATCAGGTTATGCTGGATTCTGGTTTCTAGGGCAGAAATCCCATAGTGCTTTTAGCCTTGAGCACTTACCCAGAGTTTCTTTTGGCTTCAGGACGAGAGCAGACAGCAGCAGAGTTTAACAGATGCATCACTGTGCTGGGATTCAGAAGTTCAGCCATCAGCTCTGCTGCTAACTGTTGCCACCTGCTTTACCTCTCAGTGCTCCTGCTCCTCTCCTCCATGTCTGCTTAGTCTATTTGAACTGTAGGCTCCTTAATGTAAATACCATTTTCCTGCAACTGTGGTGTGATGGTTTGGGAGTTACCCCCACACACACTCTCTATGAAAATCACCCAGACTAGACTCAGCCAGCTGGAAGTTAAGAAGTGAAGCTTTATATTCACAGCTTAGCACAATATACAAGCAGATTTTCGTATCATAGAATCATAGAATGGTAAGGTTGGAAGGGACCTCAAGGATCATCTAGTTCCAACCCCCTGCCATAGGCAGGGACACCTCCCACTAGTATAGGTCACTCAAGGCCTTGTCCAATCTGGCTTTCAACAGCCACAACCTCCCTGGGCAACCTGTGCCAGTGTCTCACCACCCTCACTGTAAAGAACTTCCTCCTAACATTCACTCTAAATCTTCCCTCTGCCAGTTTACAATATATTACAAATATTTACAGCTATATGCAGAAATAAAGAAGTTAAAAGTAATACAGTAACACAATACCCCTCCCAGAAATCAGAGTTCCCAGGAGGGGCTCCCAACCACCCTTCCACCTTCTTTCCACCCCTCTACCTTATGCCAGAGTCTGCCTTACATGCAAGGTGAGTTTAGAGGATCAATAAGGGGAGTTAGAAGCAGAACAATTAGTTGGGTTACACAGCCACAAAAGCCCAGAGAGAAAACACAGACACCAACTCCGACAGAAAGACTCTGTCTTATCTATGTTTGTGTCCTTGTTTTCATACGTCTCAGCAAGCCTATGAGTGAAGTAGACATCACCACTGCTTTTCTTTTCACAGCCTATAATCTATTTTTTTCTCATTAAAATATTCCAATTAGCCTCAAACCAGCACAAGTGGTGAGTGCCCAGTACTGGAGCCTTGACCTCTTTGGGGACTATTGCAGATCTGTATTATCAAAAACAAGAACACAGAGACAGTGCTCCCCTCTTGGCTTTCCTAGTACACATGGGCATTTCAGACATGGTCTATCAGCCCTGTCCTCTCCACTTCTGTTATCTCTAATTACTTGACTGCTAAAGCTGTTCCCTTCAAAACAGAGCAAACCTCCCTGTCTCCTTAACCCACTGCTCTGTGTTATTCACATTCAGAGGATGTGAGTACAGTTGCAAATTCAATCATGCCACGCTGTTAGAAAACTCACAGGTTAAGACTGCCCATGCCTTAATTTCTTGGAGTGCTGGCAGTGATGTACACACCTTCTTTCTATGCTCAACCCAGGTGTTTGCTTTTTTTGTTTCTTGGTTTGGTTTTGTTGGGTTTTTTTTCCCTCCACTGGCCTAGGCATGCTCTGCTATGGACAGCAGAGGTGGAGAGGAATTCATATATGATGGGATTGTGTTGTCCCAAGGTCTGACTCACTTCAAACTAATCTTATTTGAGAATGATCTGTAGCTTTTGTGCCAGCTTCTGAAAGATGGGTAACTACTGGAGAGAGTCCAGCAGTGGCTCCAAAGATGCTAAGGGGCCCAGAGCATGTTTAAGGAGGAGAGCTGAGAGACCTGAGGCTGTTTAGCCTGGAGAAGAGCAGTCCAAGGGGTGCTCTGATCAATGCTTAGCAATATCTAATGGTTAGGGGGCAAGAGGATGAGGCCAAACTCTTTTCAATGATTCCCAGGAGGATGAAGCCAGACTCTTTTCAGTGATTCCCAGGATGAGGCCAGACTCTTTTCAATGATTCCCAGCAACAGGACAAGGGGCAACAGGCACAAACTGGAACCCAGGAGGTTTCACGTGAACATGAGGAAAAAAGTTCTTTCCTGTGAGGGTGCTGGAGCCCTGGAGCAGGCTGTCCAGAGAGGTTGTAGAGTCTTCTTCTCTGGAGAGATTTCAAATCCACCTGGACATTGTGATCCTGGGCAACCTGCTTTAGCAGGGATCTTGGAGTGGATGATCTCCAGAGGCCCCTTGCAACCCCTACCAGTCTGTGCTTCTCCTTACAAGAAACACACTGCCTTCTTTTGCCTGGCCAGGTAGTTCCACTTCTCATCCTGTTTATGTCTTTCCTCCACACACATTTGCTTCTCTGCCCCTGCTTCCTCCTCCCTTTCTCCTTCACAGACCACTGTTTCTCTCCCATGCATTCCTGATTTTATTATCCCCACATAATTCCCTGTCTACAGCTCTTTGTGTCCTTTCCCACCCAGCTGACTCTATCCTGTTACTTGTACCCATTCTCAGTTTCCCTTGGCTTATTAGCATGCATCTTTCTGCAAATCCTGTTCAGTTTCCTCCCACCTTTTTTTTCAGACACAAACTTTGAAGACTCCTTTCTTTCATCTTCCTCTTCCCACATCCTTGCAGCAGCCCTGTGGACCCCTCACAGATTCCCCTACATTTTCTGGCATTTGATGACCTAAGAGAGAAAAGCATGGATGGAACAAACTCTAAAGCCAATGTGCTTCTTCCTCCCAGAGCAGTCAATTCCACAGTCATGTTCAGACCCCTTCCTTAAACCATGTGGGGAGGTTGTCTCAGTTACTTGGGATCCAAAACCCTCAAGGGTTTAGGACAGGCAAACCTCTCGAGGATTTCAGCTAAATCTTTCCCCAACATGTGCAAACAAGATTTTTAAGTCTTGTGAGTCACCAAGATGCAGGCAGATTTTTATTGGTATAGCAAAAATATAACATCCCTAAAAGCAGCAGGACAAATGCACTGTGAAAAAAGTGATGTAAGAAAAGCTTTTTGCAGTTCTTCTGAATGAAATTCTTGCACTCAGTGACCCAAAGTGTACCTGCTGCTTCTGGGTAGATATTTTTAAGGCACTTGATTCATTAATTGCACTTCACCTGATAAGTTTCTGGGTCAGTCCCAAAAATAACTATATTCTCCACTCAGGCATTTTTTGAATGGTGCCATGTGATGATGGGGGGAAAGGAGAACATGCAATCATGTAACCTTCAAAGCTCACAGTTCTCATTAACCTATGCTAAATGTCAAACTCTTTCCAGCTGACCCTAGCAAAGTTATCAAGAGAGTTTCATACTCAGACTCCTACAGGATCAAATCCATTTATTATCTGCCCACATCACCTCTGCTGGCCACATAGATCATGAATGTGTCTTAGAGTTGTATCTGTGAATGCAATAAAAGGTATGTCCTTGACCAAGGCAACATCTTTCATGACTGGATGGACTCCCAATATGCCACAAATGAACAGCACCTAAGGATCTTGAAGGACATGGAAGTGTTGGAGCATGTCCAGAGGAGGGTCACAAAGATGCTCAGAGGGCTGGAGCAGCTCTCCTATGAGGACAGGCTACAAGAGCTGGGGCTCTGCAGCCTGTAGAAGACAAGGCTTCAAGGATAGCTTAGAGTAGCCTTCCAGTATCTGAAGGAGGCCTACAGGAAGGCTGGGGAGGGACTGTTGACAAGGTCTTGCAATGACAGGACAAAGGGCAATGGGTTTAAACTGGCAGAGGGGAGATTTAGACTGGATGTTAGGAGGAAGTTGTTTGCAGTGAGGGTGGTGAGACACTGGCACAGGTTTTCCAGGGAGGTTGTGGCTGCTCCCTCCCTGGAGGTGTTCAAGGTCAGGTTGGCTGAGGCCTTGAGTGACCTGTACTAGTGGGAGGTGTCCCTGCCTACGGCAGAGGGTTGGAACTAGATGATCCTTGAGGTCCCTTCCACCCTTATCATTCTATGATTCTATGATTCTATGATCTAATTGTGCTGCAGCCAGCTTCCCCCAACAGCAAGGCAGCAACACCTTCCACAGATTCATAGAATCATTTGGCTTGGAATCATAGAATCATAGAATCATAGAATGGTAAGGTTGGAAGGGACCTCAAGGATCATCTAGTGCATGATCAGTGGAAGTGATCTTAAAGATCATCTAGTTCCAACCTTCCTGCCATGGATAGGGATGCCCTCCACTAAATCAGGTTGCTCAGGTTCTCATCCAGCCTGGCCTCAACAGACCCAGGGATGGGGAAGCCACAACCTCTCTGGCCAATCTGTTCCAGTGTCTCACCACCCTCATCCTCATTGTAAAGAATTTCTTCCTAATATTCAGCCTAAATCTGCCCTCCTCAATCTTCCCCTCTATCTGTTCTGAAGACATCACATCTCTACAAAACAAAGCATCAATAGAAATCCAGCTGCAGAAGCCCAGCCCAATAGTTATGCAGGTAGCAAATTCCCTCAGGAATCAGTCAGACAATGCTACTGCTCATTAGGGCTGGGTGGGACAGGAGAAATGGGAATAGACATTTCCCTTCATTCATCACACTGGAACAAGACTGAGAGGTCAGAAAAATAAAAATAAATAAATAAACACAAAACCAAAAAACCAAATAACTACTTGGCAGAGTCAATGACTGGGGACAAATCAGGAGAAAAAGAGACTTTGATCATCAGAAGTGCAAAGAAAGAGGGTTTAAAAGAAGTTGTTACATAAAGGGAATTCTCTAGCTAGAGGAATGTCTGATCCATTTCGCAGCTAAGGATGTGCACCCATTTTAAACGGAAAATTCTTTAGCTTTGGTATGAATTTATCAGGCCTGCCAGACAAATTGCTCATATCAAACTGTCATTCGGATGTTCAGCCATTGAAAACACAGTTAAAGCATGTCCCTTAATTAGAAATCCCATGGAAATGAAAACAATCCTCTCTGGCATCTAGTTACCCTGGATGGTAAGTTGGACTTATCATCTGGCAAGGCCCCTTTCCTGTTTGTGTGGGTGGACCAAGGCAGACAAGGAATTCTGCTCCCTTTCCAAGAGCTCTTGGAGACAAGCAACCACCCATGCCAAGGTCTTGTCTCCTGCAGTGTCTCACTGCAGATAGGTCTGGTAGTCATGGTAAGCAGATGAGAGGTGGATGGGATAGGTGTCTTCTGTCCAGTAAGGACCAAGAGAAGCTTAGCACAACAATTTAATCACAGAATCATGAATTGATACTGTGTTCAGCTCTGGGCCCTCCAGTTCAAGAGGGACATGGGACTGCTTGAGAGTGTCCAGCACAGAGCCACAAAGATAGTTAAGGGAATGGAATCTCTCTCTTACAAGGAGAGACTTTATTCTTCACCATAAGGGTGGTGAGACACGGGAACAGATTGCCCAAGGAGGTGGTGGAAGTCCCATCCCTGGATGTTTTTAAGGCCAGGCTGGACGAGGCTCTGAGCAACCTGATGTAGTGTGAGGTGTCCCTGCCCATGGCAGGAGGGTTGGTACTGGATGACCTTTGAGGTCTCTTCCAACCCTGGCAATTCTGTAACAATTCTGTGACTAAGGGAGCTTGGGCTTTTTAGCTGAGAGGTGACCTCATTGATGGTTATAAATACGTAAAGGTGAGTGCCAGCAGGATGGAACCAGGCTCTGCTGGGTGATGCCTGATGACAGGACAAGGGGCAATTGGTGGAAGCTGAGGCATAGGAAGTTTCATGGAAACATGAGGAGGATTTTTTTCACTGTGAGGGTGACAGAACACTGGCACAGGCTGCCCAGGGAGGTTGTGGAGTCTCCCTCTCTGGAGATATTCAAGGCCCGCCTGGACACATCCCTGTGTGATCTGGTATAGGTGATCCTGCTCTGCCTGGGGGGTTGGACTGTCTGAGCTTTTGAGGTCCTTTCCAGCCCCTGACATTCTATGATTCTGTGATTCTGTGACAGTGGTTGGAAGGGAGCTCTGGAGATCATCTATGCCAACCCTCCTGCCAGAGCAGGTTCACTAGAGCAGGCTGCACAAGGTGGCATCCAGGCAGGCTTTTAATGACTCCAGAACTGGAGACTCCACCACTACTCTGGGCAGCCTCTTTCACCACTTCACCACCCTTGATGTAAAGTTCCTCCTCATGTTTAGATGGAACTTTTTGTGTTCAAGTTTGCACCCATTGTCTCTTGTCCTGTCTCTGGACACCACTGAATAAAGACTGCTCCCATCCTCCTGACACCTACCTTTTAGGTATTTGTAAACATTGATAAGATCCCTCCTGAGTCTTCTCTTCTTGAGGCTACATAGTTTCAAGTCTCTCAGCCTTTTTTTCCCTAAGACAGATGTTCTAGTCTCCTAATCATCTTTGTAGCCCTTTGCTGTACCCTCTCAAGAAGTTCCCTGTCCTTCTTGAATTGGAGAGCCCAAAACTGGACTAAGGCTGAGTAGAGGGGGAGGAGAGCCACCCTCGATTGGTTTGCCACATCCCAGGTTGCTATTGGCCTTCTTGGCACCAGGGACATGTTGAATAAAATATGTAATGGATAAATATATTTTGCATCTGTTTAATTTCACCAGATAAGAGTCTCTTTGATCAGGCTATCAGGAAAGACCAGGTAATTCAGCAGTATCAGTCCTTCCAACTCCATCTATTTTACTACTGGTTCTGTGTTATTAAAGATGTTGTTCAAAGCCCCAGGTCCCAGCAGCTCATTATTATAAAATACTTTCAAGCTCATAATAAAATTAAAACAGGTCTCAAATCCTCATACTTGTGAGGAAAAGCTTAAAAGATCGATCCCTGTGGTTAAAAAAGGAAAAAGTGCATTTGAGATGTGAGGATTGCTAAGCATTGGATCATTTATCTTTGGGATATTTTCAGTTCTTCCTCATTTGAAGTCTTTAAGTCAAGATGGCATAACAGGTCCTTTTGCAGGCAGCAGACAGTCTGACAGACAAGCTTTTGAACTCCACCCAGGAATCACAGTGACATTCTCTGGCTCATGTTTTGTTGATCAGAGAAGCAAGACCACTCCCAGGGACCTCAGACTACTAACTGATGGGAAGAGAACCCAAAGCACTCTGGGCTGGTGAGAAATTCATGAGCTTTGAGTGCTGTATGCTGGCAATGCTGATACACTGCATTCAAGTTCTCTGAAAGCTTGCTTTGGTTATGGCCCCTTTTTACAAGACATTTCTCACTTTATGGGAAATAGATCCTCAGCTGACAGCCAATATAACCAGCTGACTTGAGACAAACCACATCAAGATTTTACCAAAAGCAGAGCTAACAATTTCTCCTCTCCTTCAGGAAGAGCTCCTGAAGTAGTTAGCAGATCCAACCATGCTTGTGAGAAAGTTCCAGTGTACTAGGGTTCCAGTATGCTGGGGTTCCAGTATACTAGGGAATAGCAGTGTTGACAACTTCTTGTGGGTTGTTCTCCTTCTAGAATAGCAGGCAATCTGTGAAGGCAAAAGTGGATTGCATCCAGAGGAGTGAGGGGAGCAGGGCAAGAAAGGGGATTCAGCCTCTTTGCTCTGCTGAGACCCCACCTGCAGACCCCCAGTTCTGGTGTCCCCAGTAGAAGGACATCGAGCTGTGGGTGTGAGTCCAGAGGAGGCCACAAAGATGATTCAAGCACTGCAGCACCTCTGCTGTGAGGACAGGTTGAGGAAGCTGAGGGTGTTCAGCCTGGAAAAGGCTCCTGGGGGACCATAGAGCTGCCTTCCAATACCTGAAGGGATGCTGCAGGAGGGCTGCAGAGGGACTTTTTCTGAGGGTATCTAGAGACAGGACAAGGGGGAATGGTTTGAAGCTGTGGCTGTGGATGCCTTCTCCCTGGGGGTGTTCAAGAGCAGGTTGGATGAGGACTAGAGTAGATGAGACTAGTTGAGCAGTGTCCCTGCCCATGGTAGGGAGGTTGGAGCAGATGATCTCTGAGCTCCCTTCCAACTTGAGCCACTCAAAGATTCTATGGCAGAACTAACTCCATGGCACACATATGGGGTCATGTGCACAAGAGCCTCTAATCTAAAGCCTCATCCCTCAGATTTCCCAGGTTTTACAGAGGGTACAGACCAACTCCACAGATGCGTGGTAGGAATTTCCTCTTATCTCACAAAAGCACCTGAGGAGAGAGAAATCACAGAGTCATAGAATCATTTTGGTTTAATCACAGAATCATAGAGGTGTTGAGGTTGGTAGAGACCTTTGAGATCATCACATCCAACTGCTCCCCTAGAGCTCACAACCCCACACCTACTGCTAAACCGCTATCACTAAACCACGTCCCTCAGCACCACACCCACACATCTTTAAATACTTCCAAGGACAGTGACTCCACCACCTCCCTTGGGCAGCCTGTTCCAGGGCCTGACAACCTTATCCATGAGGAAATTGTTTCTAATATCCGATCTGAACCTCCCTTGGCACAACTTGAGGCCAGTTCCTCTTGTCACTTGTTACATGTGAGAAGTAGAAGCTGGAAAAGACCTTTGAGTCCAATCACTAATTAATTCTACCAAGTCTGGTGATAAACTATGTCACTTAGCACCACATTTATCCATCTTTTAAACACTGAGTCCACAAAGATGGGTTCAGAGGTGTGAAGACAGAAACAAGAAGGGCAAATCTGCCTTGTGCCAGCCTTTCTCTGGAAAAGCTACTCATGCTCTGGTACTAGTATAACAAATCTGGTGTGGATCTGTTCCTCTCCCATCAACATCCTCACCAAGAAGTTGCCCATTGCATGGTTAAGCTACCCAGAACAAGAGATTGAGGAGATTCACAGTATCACAGTATCACCAAGGTTGGAAGAGACCTCAAAGCTCATCAAGTCCAACCCATCACCACAGACCTCAAGACCAGACCATGGCACCAAGTGCCACGTCCAAACCCACCTTTAACACCTCCAGGGATGGTGACTCCACCACCTCCCTGGGCAGCCCATTCCAGCAGTCAATGACTCTCTCAGCGAAGAACTTTCTCCTCACCTCCAGTCTAAACTTCCCCTGGCGCAGCTTGAGACTGTGTCCTCTTGTTCTGGTGCTGCTTGCCTGAGAGAAGAAGGTAACCTCCTGCTGGCTACAACCACCCTTCAGGTAGTTGTAGACAGCAAGAAGGTCCCCCCTGAGCCTCCTCTTCTCCAGGCTAACCAATCCCAGCTCCCTCAGCCTCTCTCCATAGGGCTGTGCTCGAGGCCTCTCCCCAGCCTCGTTGCCCTTCTCTGGACACGCTCAAGCACCTCAATGTCCTTCTTAAATTGAGTGGCCCAGAACTGGACACAGGATTCAAGGTGTGGCCTAACCACTGCAGAGTACTTGGGGAGAATGACCTCCCTGCTCCTGCTAGCCACACTATTGCTGATGCAGGTCAAGATGCCATTGGCCTTCTTGGCCACCTGGGCACACTACTGGTTCATGTTTAGGCAGGTGTCAATCAGTGCAAGATGAAATAAAAATAAACGTAGGATAATAAATAAGGCATTGCTGTAGAGTCAGAGGAAGGGTGAAAAGGAATGGGCTCATGCCTATTACAGTCCTATAAAAGAGAAAAAATTCCTGACTGAGTATTAAAGAGGGTTGAGTTACAGCATGAGAAAATGAACTTAATCACCTATTGTGCAGCTGCAGTTCATTTTGCACAGATTTTACAGACATCTCAGCTCTCCTGCAATGCTCTGCACAATCACTGTGAGTGATGCTCCACTTTTATAACTGGTGCTGTTAATGATGCCATTATTTGGGCAAATCTTCCATCAGCCTCAGTTAGCTGTTTCCTTAAGCAGGTCAGATAACACCTGATGCATATACATGGCAGAAGGATGAGAATCATAGAATCATAGAACGGTAAGGTTGGAAGGAACCTCAAGGATCATCTAGTTCCAACCCCCTGCCATAGGCAGGGACACCTCCCACTAGTACAGGCCACTCAAGGCCTCATCCAGTCTGGCCTTGAACACCTCCAGGGAGGGAGCAGCCACAACCTCCCTGGGCAACCTGTGCCAGTGTCTCACCACCCTCACTGTAAAGAACTTCCTCCTAACATCCAGTCTAAATCTCCTCTCTGCCAGTTTAAACCCATTGCCCCTTGTCCTGTCATTGCAAGACCTTGTAAATAATCCTTCCCCAGCCTTCCTGTAGTCCCCCTTCAGACACTGGAAGGCTACTATCAGGTCCCCTCAAAGCCTCCTCTTCTCCAGGCTGTAGAGCCCCAACTCTCTCAGCCTGTCCTCATAGGAGAGCTGCTCCAGCCCTCTGATCATCTTTGTGGCCCTCCTGCTTCCTGACTACACAGAAGAGAAACACATGGTACATGGGGATATAAAAATACACACAGGCTTTCCACCCAGGCAAGCTCAGTGGGCTTAGCTCCAACCATATTTGTAGCACACCTTTAAAGCCCCTCTGGTGAGAGGTGTCTCCTTGGCAAAGTCATATAATAGTCATATAATTCATTAGAGTCTTAGTCCTTGTTTAGGAACCTAAACTGCTTTCTACAGATTGAGTTTGAAAACGGAGCCGTCTCGTTGTACATCCAACTCATGATTGAGCGGATCAGAGAACTGATTGCTTCTGATGGCCACCTGAAAACCTAACAAACAGGCAACTAGATTGTCAAATAAGAATTAGCAGCCAAGTCAGATGATTAGCTATCAATCACTGCTGATATCACAATAGCTGCTGGTGTCAATCATGCATCTTAGAGAGTAGCAGCAAGCTAACTGGAAAAGTGCTTAAGCACTGAGCAGTTTGCTAAATGCTGGACAGTCAAATGAGCTCAGCAAGTTGCTTCTTAAATCCTAAACAAGTCCAATCTCTTTCAATCTCCAGGAGCCATGTGAAGGGTGATTAGAGCGTTTCGCTGGGTATCTTGAGAGGGATTTCCCCAGTATATGCTGCAATGCAAAACTTTTCCAAGGGGAAAAGTTGTATTTAGTGTAACTCAGTAAATAGCCTACTTGACAGACAGCTCCATTAGAGATGAAACTACAGATAACTCACATCCCCAGACCACATGTAGCAGGCTTATCAGTATGAGGAGTTTCACAGGAGTAGGAGGAACATGCAGAGCTTCCACCAGATCCACTTGGGACAGCATAAGTTTCCCTCATCTTCTGCCTCAAGGAGGAGGAGACTTCCTGGGGATGCAGAGACCAAATACCAGGAGGGTTCTAATCTAATGCTCTGGCTCAGGAAGTCTCATTTTTTTTCTGTAGAATCTGAAAAGAAAGAAGCAGCAGTAGCGAGGATGAGCCGATTTGCACCCTCCTCTTGTTTGCCTTTTCCACATCAGAAGATAACTCACTCGAACCTCAGGCTGCACACTTACAAATATCTTCTCACTTTGGAACTGAGCATTGATATTACAATGGCCACTGCAACACAGCCACTGTTTGATGTCACCACTGGCCAACGGCGTGTTAATTGTCACTGTGCTCCATGAAATAAAGAGCAACTGGGCCTTGATACAGGCTGTCCAATGTGGCAACTCCTGCAGCTTCCACTGGCTTTAGTGCCTGGTGAGAGGACTAAAACTTTGGTGTATTACAGCACCTGCTATCCCTAGAGCTCTGTACGTGCCACCAAAGGAAGACCAGCCCTGTCCCTGGGGTTTTGATGGGAAATTGCAAGAGGAATCACTGATGTCACCACCTCTGATGTGGGAATCTATCATAAGCACACTCCCTCTGCGAAATGCAAGGTTCTTCAGAAGAAGAAAGGAAGTTCCGCTCTTTGGGAAAAATGTCAGATGACTTAGGACACAATAGTTAACTTTCCTCATGGCTGTAGAATTAAGAATTCCTGGTTTGACTGGAATTGTCTGTGTGTGTGGATCATAGAATCATAGAATCATAGAATGGTAAGGTTGGAAGGGACCTCAAGGTTCATCTAGTTCCAACCCCCTGCCATAGGTAGGGACACCTCCCACTAGTACAGGTCACTCGAGGTCTCATCCAACCTGGCCTTCAACACCTCCAGGGAGGGAGCAGCCACAACCTCCTTGGGCAACCTGTTCCAGTGTCTCACCACCCTCACTGGAAAGAACTTCCTCCTAACATCCAGTCTAAATCTTCCCTCTGCCAGTTTAAACCCATTGCCCCTCGTCCTGTCCGTACAAGTTCTGTAATGACTGTTTACAAAATAATCCCTCCCCAGCCTTCCTGTAGGCCCCCTTCAGATACTGGAAGGCTACTATAAGGTCTCCTGGAAACCTTCTCTTCTCCAGGTTGCAGAGTCCCAACTCTCTCAGCCTGTCCTCATAGGAGAGCTGCTGCAGCCATCTGATCATCTTTGTGGCCTCTTCTGGACAACAGTTCCATGTCCTTCCTGTGCTGGGGGCTCCAGCACAGGAAGGGATGTGTGTGTTAAGCTTAAACCACTGTTTGGTTGAGCCTCCTCTGGTGACCTGGAGTAACAGTGGAAGCCATTTTGACTCTTCCTTTGATTTTCATTGCTGTTTTTCTACAGTTTGTTTCAGAATTAGGTTTTCACTAACTTGAGAACACACCATTGTAGCTACTACTTTCTACTGCTCTCTCAAGTGTCAGGAAGAAAACAGGAAAAGTTTAGAGGCATTTGGAGCTGCAGGATTTTTGTGTTCTGTAGGCCCAGGTCTCCTAATTACTGATGTCTTCTGTTTATGTGACCTTCGCTCTACTGAGCAAGTGTTAGTCAGATGAACACTGTTTCAGCCACCATGTGTTTGAAGTACTACACTCCTGACATTTGTACAGCAGATGGGTTCAGTGGCACAGGAAGAAATGAAAATACCAACTTTACTTTACATGGAAATGAGAGAAAAAATAATTCAATAATTGAATGCAAGCCTGCTGAGTTATTGTGATACAGCTCTGAAAGAAATGTGCTTTTCATGACACAGGGCCTTGTCCGTGTTCCTGGATAGAAAGCTCTCCTTACCAAACAAGTGCTTTTGCTGTCAGATTTTATGTTCTTCTTCCACCATTCCAGGGTGATCCCCTTCACCTCTTGTGGTGAGGTTTCCAAAGATACAAGAATTATAAAGGACATCCTTTGGGTGACAGATGTCAGCATAACATATTTCTAATCCATTATGAAGTTTTGTCATGCCAATCTGTGTCACTAATTTTCACTCACTCTTCCAATTGCTGCTTCCTCTCTCATTCTCTTCACATGACTCCTGTGGTATTCTTTGTGGAGGCTCCAACCTGAGTGTTCAAACCAGTATGGATGGGCCTTTGAGCAACCCAGACTAGTAGGAGATATCCCTGTGCATGGCAGAGGGGTTGCAACTAGATGATCCAAGTGTCTCCCAAACCATTCTATCATTTTTTGATTCTATGATTCTTTAGCTTAGTATTACAGTGCTCATAGCCACTGAGGCTGATACCTAGAGACTCTTGGTTTTCTTCCAAAACAGTTTTCAGTCTATTCATTGACAGAGTAGAAAAAGAGCAAGATAAATTTTGCTTGGTTTCAGCTGCCTTCTAGTCTTTGGGAGTTATCTAGGATCTAGGTGTTAACAGTATACCCTATAATAGAGCTGCAAGCATGAGGAGGAAGCAGTTGTACAGTTTTATAAGTATAATTTGGACAATGAAACCAAAATATCTGGTAAGCACTGAAAAACCAGACCCAGGAGATCATCTTATTCCCCCTTAGAGAAGCATGAAGTCATAGGCCTCCTAAATTTTATCATTGCCATTATATGGGTGCATTCACATAAACACACATTAACAAATTAAAGTCAATCATAACAATCAAAGGATATCTCCTCAGTAATTTCAGCAATTTCCTTAAGAGGATTTTTGTTATCCTAACAACAAAAGAGTCAGAAAATTGTAAAGAGAGTTCACATTGATTTACCCATTGAGCATGTTATAAAACAATCACAGATCTTTTTAGTCCACCAGAAGAATGATCCAGCCAAAATCCGTTCACACTCCATATATGTGACAATACCAACAGCATCACAACCAAACCTTCCTGTTCCCAAGTTCTTTATGTTCTTACTTACCTACTTGTTTTATTGCATGAAGAAATTCCCATTAAATACCTCACCAAGAGTCAGAATGCTTTAATCATGAAACACACAGAACAAAGCAAACAGCATCTAGGATCTAGCATACCAGTATGTATTTATATATCTGGTTTATGGATACAGTGTCAAAGTACTGCACATAAAGAAGGTAACAGTTCCTGCTCCCCACCATCTCTCTGAGGACACATAACCTACAGGAATATTTCAGTGAGCAACCAGAAGCAATACAGTTTTATTTGTTCAATATTCCACATGCAAATTCTTGAGTACCTCTCTTCTGTCCTTCTCACTCTGAGTGCAGTTTGTAGGATGAATGCTCGTAGAACTTGGGTGGTGAATGGCTGGAGAGCAGCCCTGAGGAAAAGGACCTTGGAGTCTGGGTTGATGAAAAGCTCAACATGAGCCTGCAGTGTGCACATGCAGCCCAGACAGCCAACCGAGTCCTAGGCTGCATCAAGAGCAGCGTGGCCAGCAGGGCAAGGGAGGGGATTCTGCC
>VWZE01007632.1:136963-148739 GCA_013396675.1 Eubucco bourcierii | reverse complement strand
TTGGAACTAGATGATCCTTGAGGTTCCTTCCAACCTTACCATTCTATGATTCTATGACTGCTGTGGGCATAAGCACATGATTAAATGCTTTGCTGAATCAGGATGGGTGGCACCATTAGACAAGCCACCCTCACTGGAAAGAACTTCCTCCTAATGTCCAGTCTAAATCTTCCCTCTGCCAGTTTAAACTGTTGCCCCTCATCCTGTCATTGCAAGACCTTATAAATAGTCCCTCCCCAGCCTTCCTGTAGGCCCCCTTCAGATACTGAAAGGCTACTCTAAGGTCTCCTTGAAGCCTTCTCTTCTCTAGGCTGCAGAGCCCCAACTCTTGTAGCCTGACCTCATAGGAGAGATGCTGCAGCCCTCTGAGCATCTTCGTGGCCCTCCACTGGACCCACTCCAACACTTCCATGTCCTTCCTGTGGTGGGGGCTCCAGAACTGTACACAGTACATGTTGTCATCTCAACTTTCCTTGCTCAAGTCAGAACACAACAACAAAAAGTGAGAAGGAAAATGTTGATATGCTTGGACAAGGCAAACCACCAGCCAGAGACATCTACCCTGTGAGAGAAGAGATGAGAAATTATTTACCTAGGGACATGGACCACTTTACTCACAGTCCCCCATTACCATCATCTTACACAGCACCAAGCAGCTCCCCAGGCAACCATGACCCTGTCCACTTGCATGGCCTAACAGGACCAGGCAGTCTGTAGCTAGCTGGGAAGCCCCTGATATGTGTGTGGTCAGGCTCACAACTATCACATCACAGGAAGACTAGACGAGACATATAGAACTAAATTTTTCCAAGGATGATGTAAATGGGTGGGGACACTACCAGGCTCACAATAAGCAAAGGATAGTGATAGTTGAAATAAAACATTTGTATGTCAATTTTCACTCCTAACATTTATTAGCAGCAGAGAGATAATGGTGTAACAAGTTGGCGAAGAGTCACTGTGAGATCGTATTTGACTTACTGGGAAGCTCACAGTCATTGGTTCTTGGGGGAAGTTCTCACTGTGTGTAGCACAGTAAAAAAGTGTTATAAAACAAAGAGATAAAATAGTTGCCTTACCACAGCAGCAGCAGCAGCGTCACCACTGTAAATCTGCCGTGCCACATGTTTTATTACATTTTCATAGCAGAAGAGGGAATTTACGATGTGATACTACAAGCTCCGCCAGCCTTCTTCTGTCAGTGGGGTACCTCTCTTTACTCATACCTAAAATATTTGCTGATACTGAAACGTGACTGTGAGACACAAAACCAGTCTTTTACAGCATGCAAGAACATTATATTCATCTAGCTTAGAGCAAAAAAGAAGCAAAGGAATCACTTGAGTGCCTGTTTCTGCAAAGAGTGGACACTGTTCTGCAAGCATTTCTTCTAATCGACAGACAGAACAAAGAGAAGGAACTGCTGCTGAGCCCAGGAAGCTCTTGTGGATGATGAAGCAGTAACACAAAGATGTTATTACTATTGTTACCATACACAAAAGCCACAGATTTACACATTGCGTTGGGTTGGAAGGGACCCTCAAAGGTCATCTTGTCCAACCCCACACACACAAAGTAAGCAAGGACACGTCCAGGGCCACATCCAGTCTGATCTTGACTGTCTCCACAGATGGGGCCTCAACCACATCTCAGGCAATCTGTTCCAGCATTTTATCACTCTCATTGTAAAGAATTTACTCCTTATGTCCAACCTAAATCTGCCCTGCTCCAGTTTCAAACCATTGCCCATTGTTCTATTACTACAAACCCTGCTAAACAGTCCCTCCCCAGCCTTCCTATTGGTCCCCTTCAGATATTGATGTGTAGCCATAAAGTCTCCCTGGAGCCTACTTCAGCTCCTGCAGGCTGAACAGCCCCAGTTCTTTTAGCTTGTCTCATAGGAGAGGTGTTCCAGCCCTCTGATCATCTTTGTGGCCCTCCTTTGGACCCAAAACTGATGCCATGGCTATATGCAAGAGCCTTCCTTTTATCAGTACCTTCTGGGGTAAGATTCATCCCGTGTAGAAAGTCTTTGGGTTTGGATCTCCTGTAGCCAAATATTAACAGCAATAGGGTCAGGGCATTATATTTATTGGCTTTGGCTTCTACTAAGCCACAATGCACTCCCCACAATCAAGGACTGATGGTTTACTTTCTTTCTGGGAGTCAGTTGCAGTAACAACTCTTACTTAAGCATAGAATCACAGAATCATTAAGGTTGGAAAAGACCTCTACAATCATCATGTCCAACCACCAACCCAGGACCACCATGGCCACTAAACCACATCCCAAAGTGCCATGTCTGTACATTCTTTGAACACCTCCAGGGATGGTGACTACAACTTCCCTGGGCAGACTGTTTCAATGCCTGATCATTCCTTCAGTAATTTTTACTAATATCCAATTTAAACTTCCCCTGGCACAACCTGATGCCATTTACTCTTTTCACAGTATCACAGCATCACAGTATCACCAGGGTTGGAAGAGACCTCAAAGATCATCAAGTCCAACCTAATACCACAGACCTCAAGACTAAACCATGGCATCAAGTACCACATCCAAATGCGCCTTGAACACCTCCAGGGACGGTGACTCCACCACCTCCCTGGGCAGCCCATTCCAGTAGCCAAGTCATTAGTTACTCAAGTGAACACCCAACTCATTACAACCTTCTTTTAGGTAATTGCAGAGAGTATGACAGGACCAGGTCTGTTTTAAACACAAAGTCTTATGGTATTAAACATTTGGGTTTGAGAATTCCTACTGACTTTAAATTTAAAAATTAAATTGTAAATTTAATTTGATCAAGGTATTGGGCAGGTTTCTGTTTGCATTAGCATATAAAGGATTTGGTCTGAAGAAAATCTTCTTGAAAAAAAGGACTAAGAAAAAGATCAACTTGGTGCATAGTTTATGAGTAAGACAATAGCAACAAAAATCGAGTAGGTTGGTTTAAATCAAGAGGGAAATAATAAGAAAAAGAACTTCAAAAGCATTCACAAGGAGGAACATTCCACCAAGACAAAGTCATCTGTCCTTACTTTCCCAAAAGCAGCATGATCAAAGCTGATTATGGGATTTCAAACCCTGAATGTTTCTTTGTATTGCCCAAGCAGAGAGTGAAAACACTTTATGATACCAAAAAGAACAAAAGGAAGATCCTCAGATATTACAAAGCAGAGAGTAGGATTTAACGTCTTTAAAAAACATCAGTGTCTCCATCCCACCCAAGTGATGACGTGAGACACAGTCTGTCAGAGTCATGGTTGGCTGTGTGTAGTTTTAGGTAATGCATTGATATAATGCTAAACAACAACATATGCACAGCATTTGTAATGAGATTGGACTTTTAACCTTCTGAAGCAGTGGGAAACAATGGGGCTTTTAAAAATACCAGCTCAGAGGTAAGGAGAGGGTCAGCCCAATACAGTTTATAAATATAAAAACAGTTGCATAGCTGAGTTTCACTTGAAAGCATAAATGATATGAAAGAACAAGAGGAAGCCAGAGGAGGAGTGAGAAAAAGAGAGTTGGCACAGAGGAAAGAAGTAGGAGACAAGACAAGGAATGGGAGAGGAGGAGTATGTAGCCTCTCATACACTACTCCACTACCAAGGGCTCACCTACACTCCTCTGGGGTTCAGATATAGAATCATAGAATCATAGAATGGTAAGGTTGGAAGGGACCTTAAGGATCATCTAGTTCCAACCCCCTGCCATAGGCAGGGACACCTCCCACTAGTACAGCTCACTCAAGGCCTTGTCCAATCTGGCCTTGAACACCTCCAGGGAGGGAGCATCCACAACCTCCCTGGGCAACCTGTTCCAGTGCCTCACCACCCTCACTGGAAAGAACTTCCTCCTAACATCCAGTCTAAATCTCCCCTCTGACAGTTTAAATCCATTGCCCCTTGTCCTGTCGTTGCAAGACCTTGTAAATAATCCCTCCCCAGCCTTCCTGTAGGCCCCCTTCAGATACTGGAAGGCTACAAACTGACATTAGTGACTGCTTGCCCACTGGCCTGAGCAGCTGACTCTGAACACCAAAATCTGAAGGGTGACCTGTCTTACACATACACACTGACATGGAACCAAATGTTCATTCATTTAAAAGGCCTGAGATACCCAGGTATCAGGTAAGGACCACTTTGTCTGAATTGACAGAGACTGAAGGCTCAGCTGCTTTAAAAGGAAATAGAGTGGATCCAAGTGATTTACATTAATTTAATGACCTTGGTGAGCTTAAAGACTATTGTAGAATCATAGAATGGTTTAGTTTGGAAGGCACCAGACAAGGTCATCCCCCATGCAGTCAGCAGGGACATCTGAAACTTGAGCAGGTTACTCAATGCCCCACAGAATCTCACCTGGAATGTTTCCAGGAATAGGGTATCTACCACCTCTCTGGACAACCTGTTAAAGTTCTAAGTGCTCACAGTGACACTCAAAAAAAAAAACAACCCAACAACACAACTACATTAGTGCCCTATGAACACATTCAGTTGCATGGCCCTACCTCTCCAGTGTTTACGGCCACTCCATGCTCTTGCCACATCACCAGCATAAGGATGCTTTCAATCAGACAGTGAGTAAATAACAAGGTAGGATAAGCACACAGTTGCCATTCTGTGACTCAGAATATGGACCTGAGATTGGTCATGCTCCCTTAAAATGGCCTAAGTTTTAGTTGCACAATGATACATACCAGGGGAGAGACTGCGGAGACTACATGCAACAAGCAACAAATCACTATAATGGCAGGTAGGATTTTGAAACTCACTTCCTGCCCCAAACTAACCTTGCAAGAAGGAGATCAGGAAGCAAGCCCCACATCAGAAGGTTAGTGGGTTTTTAGCATGGCTTCAGGTCACCAGTGTGTATCAAAACAAGAGATCCCTTGGGTACAGGACACAGCAGTCAGATCTTCCCTTCCAATTCTTCCCTTCCCTTGTTCTCTCACTTCTTCTGCCTCCCCTGAGCCACTCTCTCCAGCAGAACCCAGTACAATCCTGAAATCAGTGGGTTTAAGTGAAAGCCACTGACTTTGACCATGTTTCCCCTTGCCAGGCTACAAACCTTTTCATCATGTTTTTCTCACACCAAACAAATAGGTTCAAACACTGTCAAAGACAAGGAGGGCTAAAGCAAAGAACTGTGCTGGAAAAGAGCATTTGAGACTTTCAAATTCTCACACAGTTTTTGGTAGATATATTGGACTAGACAGGGTGAGACCAAACTCAACATCTCTGCAGTCTCAGCAACTGCTATTTCAGGAGAGCATTTTCTTTATACATTATCAAGCAGGCCACTCAGTGTCATTACTTCAGGTAGGAGAAGAGAAGGCTTCCAGGAGACCTTGGAGTGGCCTTCCAGTATCTGAAGGGGGTCTACAGGAAGGCTGGGGAGGGACTATTGACAAGGTCTTGTAATGACAGGACAAGGGGTAATGGGTTTAAACTGGCAGAAGGGAGATGTTAGGAAGAAATTCTTTAGTGAGGGTGTTGAGACACTGGCACAGGTTGCCCAGGGAGATTGTGGCTGCTCCCTCCCTGGAGGTGTTCAAGGCCAAGTTGGACAAGTTCTTGAGTGAGCTGTACTAGAGGGAGGTGTCCCTGCCTATGGCAGGGGGTTGGAACTAGATGATCCTTGAGGTCTCTACCAACCTTACCATTCTATGATTACTCTGTACCCTACTGAACTGTCTTCATGTTTTCCCAGCAAAGAGCAGTAGCTACNAAAAAAAAAAAAAAAAAAAGCCCCAAGTCTCCTCTTTGGAAAGTGAAAGGGGACTTAGGAGAGACCAGTTTTTCCAGTCTCGATTTAAGAACTCCCTTGTATCCTCTCTACTATGACTCCCTCCTGCTCTCCAGCCAGGCCACATTGCCCTGCTTGTTGCAGACCTGCAGACAAATCTACACCTCTGCTACACAGCTATTAGATGTAGGGAGGAAGATGGTTGGCTTGTGTTAACAATCTGGAATCCACCACGTGTCCTAATTGTCAGCCTTGCCACATCAAACATATTTCCATCTTGGTGCCATCTCAGATGATGGTGGTAAACTCCAGTTTTCCAAGGCTTACATACTCATTTTACATTCAGCGTCTAGAAACTTCTTGAGGCACTCTATTTGCTTTCAAATCATGACACCTGTGGCAGCCCTATGGAAAGAAGTCTGCCTCCAGCTCTCCAGCAAGAACTTACTTATGCCACAGGTATGGCACTCAGAAGATGGCACCTTCTATTCACAAGGCTGAGCAACTCTGAAAGTAACCAGGCACTGTAGTTCCTCATCAAGCAGAATTACTCAAGGAAGGTTCAGCAGGAGAAAGAGCAGCAAAATCAGACCTGAGCCAAACGCAACTCTCCATGAAATTCTTTTTTCACTTGCAAGCCACATGCACCACCCTCCTGCAAGGCAGGATTAGAAAGGAGCCTGTCACCCAGGGATGTTTTTCAGTAATACTTCATGTCTTCTTTTCCTGTCTTCTTTTTTAAGCCACTTCCAAACTCAGTTCGTTTTGCTCCCTGCTCAGATCAGACTAATAAGAACATCACCTCAGGGAAAAGACTTGTACACAGACAGACTTCCTCTTCAGAGGATCAAACAGACCAGACTGTTCCTTTTCAAGTTTTATTAATCCTGGTTCATAATTTCCACCACATCATTAGTCATTTCCTATTATTGAATAGCTGGTAGCAGCATCATCGCACAGTAAATAGCAAGATAACCGTGCCACCTGCAATTTCTTGGTTGATACCTACCCACAACCACATCTGGGTAAAAGACAAAGAGGTAAAATTAAAAGCCAAGCCATGGACCCTTCTTTTTGATCTGTGGCTCATTTCTTTTATTCACATCATCTGCTCAGCTGGCTACATAAGCTGCTGAAGACCTTGTTTAAAAACAGCTCCAGGAAGATTAACACTCAAATCAGCAGTTTGGAAAGTGGTGATTTTCACTGGAATTCCCCTTCCTGAGGTATGCAGGGTCTTTGGGGAGCTTGCTGGTTATCAGGGTTTATTATTGGTTTGGTTTCCTGTGCTTTCCTTGGTTCCTCGATGTGCTTTAGGTAGCTGACACCACAAATGGGCAGAGAATTCAAGTGCCTTTAAGCAATCTGTTTTCTATTTAGTTTTCCTTGTCTCCCCAATAGTTTATTCTTCTAATAATATCCTTCCTTCTACCATCTGTCTGGAGTGACTAACTGGGAGGCAGTGCCCTGGTTTTTCCAGTGTAGTATCTATATACCTGCATTTCCAGAGTGTCCTCTTGGATACTCCTCATCTTTGCCATGCCCAAAGGGTCTCCACACACAAGTTCTGGGTCAGTGTTTCTATGTGATTCACTCTGTTCTGTGGAGCAAGGCAGAGCTCCTCGTCAGAACAGTGTAGCTAATGCCCCAGAGGCACTATTAGAAGAACAGAAAGGGCGGTTCTCCACCCATGTGCTTCTCCTCTCTCCTTCCCATTACCTCAGGAAATTTTCCAGCCTTCAGACCTCCTGCTGGCCTGCAGTTTCTCCACGTGCTGTGCAGGAGAGCCTCACAAAGGCTCCATGCCAAGTTCTCAGAAGACAATGAGTCTTTCCACCATCTCCAGGAGCAGGGAATGGAGCTCCCAGTTCCCAGAACTGTGAAAGGATTTCCTCCTTTTCACTTGCCCTCATGAACACAGCTTGGTACATGGAATACAATCACTGGGGCTGGTGTGACTCTAGCAGCAAGGAATGGCTTTGGGTTTATGGCAGAGGAGGTTTCTACACAGACTTCCTGCATGACCTCAGGAAAGAAGTCACTTGCCATTAGACTTTCTCAGGGTTTATTTCAATTCATCCCTGTTCTTTTGAACACAACTAGTGGTTATTAGAGGTCAGCTGAGCCCTAAGTGAAAAGAAGTAATTAAATGCTTAATTACTCTAATGAATTTAACAGCCTTTTGGGAGTATACTGTGCCTGCAGCATGGCCAAAAGTGTGATCTGCCAATCAGTGTAAAACAGCACTGCCAGGTCTGCAGAATCCTTCCTCTCAGATCACCAAAGCACATCCAGGCAGAGCCTGATTAAGTCTAGAAGCAGCATTATGTGACTTTGCTGCATAAGGCTGTGGTAGTATCACAACAGACATGATCCATGTGTATCATCTGGCACTCCTTTGGCAGCTTACTTGACTGTGACCTGCCACCACTTGGTGCTTCAATCTGCCTAAAAGTCGTGGCAGGAGCTGGCAACACCTGGGTATGTCTTCCCCTGTTTGTGCTCCCTTCAAAAGGTGCCTAAGCACCTCTGTGACACTGACCTTGTATGCCTACACAAGAATGCTTCTGCTATGTGCTTCCTTATACACCCATCAAACACCCATCTGCCAAATTCTCTGTCTTCCTGGGGCCTTGAGCAACTTGGTCTAGTGGAAGGTGTCCCTGTCCATGGCAAGGAGTTTGGAACTAGATGGTCTTTAAAGTCCCTTCCAACTCAATCCATTCCATGATTCTGTGATTCCTTTTCTCTGACCCATCACTCTAATTCTACACAATCCTCCTGTGGATCTGCCTCCTCTGTGGTGTGAACAGATAGAATGATTCTCCTTTTGAGCACAGAAAGGGAAGAACAACAGCACTACAGGTCAAAAACATTGAATGAGCATATCATGATGTTTCTAAATACTTTGCATTTTACAGCATTTTTTGTGTACACAACTCAGAGTACTAAGCTCAGATGAGCATTCAGAGAAAAACTTGCCTTTAGTGTTTCCAGTTAAAAGGGCAATAAAGGCATCAAGACCATTGTGGCAGCATGACAGATGGATCTCACTATCTAAATTCCACTCCTCCATGTCTCACTCAAACTCACATGCCCACCCTGGGTTTGGATAACACCTTCCACAGAGTTGCTCCTTCCATCAGCTCTCCTGGCTCTTCACAGCTAGGGAAGTAGAATTAAGGTGAGGTGTCCTCAGGTCAGCATCACCTCCCCTAGCTTCAGTAACTTGCCAGCAGAGCAGCACCTTGGTTAGGGTCCTTGAAAACTGGTTTTAGTGAGGGGAAGTGTGGATGCCCAGTAGGTTGAGTTGCCGCTTGAAGTTGCCTAATTTTGTGCTTTTCCAAGTAAGCCCAGAGACAGGCTCCTTTGATAAGCCAAGGGAGACGGATCAAGCACCAAAGCCAAGAGCAAGTCCCTTAACTCTTACCTGTCAGGTAAGACTTACTGTCACACAGGCAAGCAACTTAACTCCCAACTTCCCTCCTAGTGAATGTGATTCTGCACAACAAAATCTTTCCCCTTCTAGGAGTGCTGAAATGCTCTAATTATTGTTCCTAAAGACCTCAGACAGAAAGCGTAAATGCCTTGTCTCCTTAATGATAGTAATGAAATCATCAGTATCAGTAACTTGACAATAATTGCTACCTGGGTATAATAAATTGGTTTTGCCACCTCAAAATGAATATTTGTGAAATGGGGCTTTTGTTCTCACAGTCACCAAGGGGTTTTTTGCCCTCCCAATGAAGTACCTGCCATAATGATGGGGATGCATGTAATGGAGAATTATGGGCATCATTATTCTTAATCACTCCTATAATCACTCCTATGAGGACAGGCTGAGAGAGTTGGGGCTTCAGCCTGGAGAAGAGAAGGCTTCGAGGGGACCTGATAGTAGCCTTCCAGTATCTGAAGGGGGCCTACAGGAAGGCTGGGGAAGGATTATTTACAAGGTCCTGCAATGACAGGACAAGGGGCAATGGGCTTAAACTGGCAGAGGGGAGATTTAGGCTGGATGTTAGGAGGAAGTTCTTTACAGTGAGGGTGGTGAGGCACTGGAACAGGTTGCCCAGGGAGGTTGTGGATGCTCCCTCCCTGGAGGTGTTCAAGGCCAGGTTGGATGAGGCCTTGAGTAACCTGTACTAGTGGGAGGTGTCCCTGCCTATGGCAGGGGGTTGGAACTAGATGATCCTTGGGGTCCCTTCCAACCTTACCATTCTATGATTCTATGATTCTATGATTATAAACAAAGTTTGCCACACATGAGCCACAGATCAGAGAAATTAGATTTCTGGTACAGTAACATCTCAGTATCTCAACTAAGATGGCCCAAAGCCTGTTGATATTCTGTACAGATGACAGAGTCTTTATCTTAAGATTCTACAATCCTAAGACTTGGCCAGGAGGAGAAATCACTTCCACCCACATTTAACAAACGGGAAACAAGGGTAGTGAGTGACTGACTGAATCTGAGAAGCCTGAGGAAGAACTTGAAGCTGAGACAGGCTTCCTGAGACCCAGATCAGGGCTTGAACTCAAGCTCCCTTGTTTTTCAATCCTGCAGGCAATTTCCAGTCACAAAGCCACTGCATATCTCCTCTGTGACATTGGGTACCATTGAACTCTTGTACACAGCACCAGGATCCAAGGTTTGGCTCCCACCAGGGTCATTCAGCCCCTTGCAGGATCAAACTTTGACGTTCCCTTTATGAAAACTCAGCATTTATTGTTCCTTGCAGATATGACTAACATGTCTTAATTCAAGGGAAGATCAGGCTCTGTAAAACAAACAGGGTGAAGGGAAAGGTTTATAATGGAATATGATTATATAACAGTGCGTTGAAAAGTGGCCTGGCATAGTCTGCCCTTGCAGACAGCACTTCCTCCTCTAACAGAGATCCTGATAGCTAGAGCTGTCTTGACTTTTATCAGCAGGGCAGCCTTGCACTCTGCTAGGACCAAAATGATCAAGTGGCCTTCACAGCTGCCACCACTTCCTATTAAAAGACTACAAGAGGCTTGTGAGATTAAGCAGGATAAAAACAAGTACTTATCATTTGGGAAGTAATGTTGCTGGTTATCTAAAGCAAAATGTAATTATATCACAAGCTTTATCTGTGAGTGGCTTTTTCCTTCCAGGAGGTAGGAACAAAAAAACTTTTCACTTCATAATGAATCCTATTGAAACTCCATTTTGCCCTTGGCAAAAGGCCATTATCCAGCAGAAACATGTAATCATCCTAAAAATGCATAATGGCATGGAAAACGGACAAGTAGTTTCTTGAAATATTGTTTGTAAAAGGCCTAATTTATAATGGGGATTGTTTGTGTTAAGGCCTTTTGGCATGTATGGTTAACAAGAACTTGCTGTTCTGCTGCCAGTTCGTTTAATCAAGAGGGCCTTGTGTAGGCCTGGGTCGATAGGGCCGTGGAAACAACGAGAGCTTTTTCCCCACAACTGCCCCATCAGGACAGAGAGAGCACCCTGCCGTTTAATCTGTGCTTGTTGTTCTCGACAGACACTGCTGCTGTCAGTGCACCACATCAAAACATACACACAATCAGATTCACTGCACTGCTGTGCCCATCTGAGAAGAAAACATTAGGAATGGTCTGGCAGCACCATTAAGGGAGGACAATCATGCAACTCTACCCTATTCCTAACGATGCAACTGCTCCTTCCTGCCGGAAATGAAGTGCTTCACACACACACACACACACACCCCAGGAGCCAAACCTCTTGGGCTGGTACTCATCTAGGCAAAGAGCTGGATCCTGTACAGGAGAAAACATTCCTCAAAAGGAAGAGAGAAAGTCTGCTCTAAATACTTTTCACTTCCTTGGTTATCAGAGTCAGAGCACATTTTGATCACATTTTGTACCCACAAAATGAGATGGAAATGGCCCCATTGTACCTCTATATTTCTGTCAGGCACCATATATTTTTTTATATATATATCTATATGTGTGTGTGTGTGTGTGTGTGTATGTATATATATATGTGTGTGTATGTGTGTATATA
>VWZE01007632.1:90709-119185 GCA_013396675.1 Eubucco bourcierii | reverse complement strand
TTATTAAAAAAAAAAAAAAAAAAAAAAAAAAAAAAAAAAAAAAAGGGAGGGGGGGGGCAGCAAACTAAAGGCAGATTTCCTCAAAGAAAAATAATAATGACACATGTTGAATAGTAATAAACAACATACTGTCAAAACAGTGTTATTTATAACAACTGACAGCCCTCCATATCCACTGCTGATTTGACACACAAAGCGCTGAATGGATTTTGAGAGTTATCAGTCTATCAGTCACCCAGGGAGATTTATTGCACCCCAGTCAAATGAAACTCACAGAGCTGTTTAACTCCTGATCTTCTAGACTCCATAGAAGGAAAAGGAGAATGAAATTAGTCTGGGAAAACAGGTAGGCTCCTTGAAGCGGAACTTTAGATGGTGTTAACTGTCACAGCTCCATTGCACTGCACTCCTATATCCAGAGATAGTCCATAGAGATATTCCATAGTCATCTGTAGTCCCTAGAGATGGCACTGTCACATGCATGTGCATATTAGGAAAAGTTTCTTTATTGGATCAAAACTTCAGCTAAACACAAACAAACCACCAAAACAGCTATGAGGATAAACTACTTACAGTTAACATCACTCAGCAAAGAGTGCAGGCCAGGAGAAACTGAGTAGATGCAGGCTGGGGGTGGGGGGTGGTGGAGCATTGGAATAGGTTGCCCAAGGAGGTGGTGGAGTCACCATCCCTGGAGGTGTTCAAAAAAACTGTAGACATGGCACTTTGGGACATGGCTTAATAATCATGGTAGTTAGTGTTAGGTCAACGGTTGGACTAGATAATCTTAGAGGTCTTCTCCAGCCAAAACAATTCTATGATTCTCTATAGAGCCACATAGTAAATATACTCACATACCTGAAACACAGATATATAGAGGCACAGAGGTGGCAACACTCCCAAAAGTTTAGTGATTCTAAACTCCAAACTTGGGAAACCTGGTGACAGAGACACCTTTCTCTGAAAACCACAACCCTGTCAGGTACCCTAAACTGGGCATCAGCATTGCTGTGTTTCACATATTTCACTCTGAAAATGATGCTTGATATCTGGAAAGGGCACTGGAACAGAGCCCCAGTCACACCAGCAGGCTGCAATTTTGCCTTTTAGTCAGAAACACTGCTCTGAGTCACAACAGTAAGAGTGCAATTAAATAGAGATGAGGCTTCTAAGCTGCTACTCACACTGCTATACACCACTGAAGTCTGTGAGTGTGCCATGAACTTCATGTGGCACAGGACCAGGCCCATTCCTCCCATGCCTAAAAATTGCTTTCTTTCCTATGAAATCCTATAGGCAGTGAAATCAACAGGAGTTCCACCTAAAATCTTAACAACTCCTTTTAGATCTTTTATTCCTCAATGACAACCACAAAACAAAGCCAGCATTCCCAATGACCTGGTGGCTGCACAGGGTTAAGTGAAACTCTAAAATAGTTCTTTTGCCTTTCCCCCTCCTTGTTCTGTTTTAATTGCAAAGCAACAAAATGGACTCTTGCAGTTTGGATCACTTTTCATGAAGTAAATCTACAGAAACAACTGTTTTCAAGCTGCTTTCTGAAGCAACAAATAGTAAAAATAAAATAAAATAAAAAAGATTTGCCTGTCATGGGAGTTGGTCAATAAAATGCAACAGTGTTTATTACAACATTTAAAGTCTGTGATTAAGAACACCAAAAGGCCTAAACTAGAAAGGGTTTTAGCCTGTAATTTCCCTACAGTCCTGGCCTGTACTTCCTTATGAGCTAGCTCAGCAGGGCTTTTCTTCCATGTCCATCATCAGCTTGTAATTATTGCCATTCTCAAAGCTATGCCAGATGGGCTCTTTAGAAGCCGGCATGCAGCTTGTTTATGAGAGAGCGAGCTGTAATATTACTCTACACAGAGACCTATCTGGTCCTAGTCAAAGAGCCATGGTGTTCCCCCCTCCCCATCCTTCCTCACTCTCCCTGCTTCCCGACACAAGCCTCTCAGTATCAGCTTGCTTCCCCCACTGACATGGAGGATACTGTAAACCAGAGCCCGGATGCTGATCTCCCTCTCTCTATTCATTCCTCAAAGAAGGTGTATCATAAATGGTGCAGAGCAGACACTCGGGGAAGGCACTGACTTTGGGAATCTTTCCTTCTTTCTCCCACTTCCTTCCTTCTCTCTGACCTTATGTTTCTTCCTTGGAGAAGTTGAGGGATGGAATCTCCCATGGTTGTGCCTAGCACAGAGAATAAACATTTGCGGGGATGTTGAGGTTAAGCAGTTGTGAAAAGCGAGAGGAAGGCAACAGGGAATAACCCAGAGTTCATCTCCTCAGAGGCGGGCAGCGTTGGATATCTCCGAGGGCCAGGACAGTGCCTCTATCAGTAGTTAATGAGGCAGGACTTGCAACAGATAGCCACTTTTAACTTACAAAAGCTTTTAGATGTCTCTGTTTACTTTGATCCATTTCAGTTCATTTGAGCCTTTTTTCTTTGCGGTTTTTTTTTTTTTTTTAAAACCTTCCCCCTCCCCACAGCCACCCCAGAGAAACTGCCTTCCCCCTGTCTCCCCCTCCCCACCCTTAACTTAAACAATAGTATCATTTACCAACTTTTATACTTAACAAGTTTGAAGATCTTTAGTCAAGTTCTGCTACAATGGCAGAAAGAAAAAGACACGGCTCTTGAGAACACCATCATAAAGAGAGAGGGAGTGGAATCTGGCTGCAGAACGTAATTAAAAAATCCGACTGCCGAAAGATAAATGAAAGGAAGGGGGGGTGGGAATAACAGGAAAGGCTGCATTTTCAGGGGAGATTTAAAGTTATTTGTTCCTGATTGGGGGAACTGCTCATTCTTTTATCCCTTGTTATTTTATCCATGTGATGCCAAAAGAACTTTCTTTGTTAAAATGTTCTCAGAACGGATAAAACTAATTTGCTGGAATGTGAAATAATCCAGAAAGTAAGAGGACTGTGCCTAATGTTCACAGACGGAGAATGGCAAATTAACCGGCCACGGTTTCCAGTCCCTGGGGCACAGGACTGGAATTTAAAGCTTCGGAAGAGAGCCCTGGTGCTAATGGATTTGCATGAAACTTGGCATGCTAATGGAGATTGTCTCTTGTAATGAGCTTTTAATTAGGTCTGCTTGGTGCTTGACCTTCTTGTAATATGGGGCCACTCCTCAGATGACAGCATTTCTAACTCACAGGTGTGGACAAACAGAGCTTGTAAACAGAGCCGACTTCCCCAGCATTCCCTAAGCTCAGCCACTTCTTTCCTGCAGATTTCTTCCCTCCTGCGAACACCCTTGCTTCCTTGATGATTATTTTGAAAGAGATTGTAAGACAGTTGTTTTCATTTTCTTCTCTGTTTAAAGATATTCCCATCCAACTGGAAAACAAAACAAAACCAGCAACGGGAACCTGATGTTGTAAGTACACATGGGCAGCCCCAGCATGGCACAAGGATAGGTCAGAGGCTCTAAGAGTTCCTCTGATTCTCACTGTCCTTCCAGAAAATAAATGTGAGGGGAAGCCTTACTTTGCTAAACAGCCACCTCTAGATATACAGACAGGATCCCAATTACTGAGGCTAACCCTCATTCCATAGTCTGAACAGCTCTGGACACAATTCTGTATGGTTTTGTGCTTTCATATTCCACCATGAAGGGTTTCTTTACCACTCACTGTTTCTCTGAATCACAGCTTCTGCTTTTCATGCTTACAGAGCGCCCTGGAAATGCTGCACGGAGGCAGCAGCATGCTGAAAGGAACTGTGTGAACCACTTCTTGCCAGCACCAGGTTCTCACAGTGGAGGCTATCAGCAACCACACTTTCCCAAACGCTCCAGCTCCTCTCACAGACAAGTTTAAGAAAGAAGCTGGGTGTGAGCCATCTGATTATGTAGTTACAGAACAATGGATACCAGTAAATTAATTTAAACTCTTCTTTTGAAGCAGCCCCTCCCTATTCTCCTGCTTAGGAATATAATTAGCAGTCAACCTCAGAGGATGCATATTCATAGATTCATAGAGTGTGAGGCCAGGAGAAACCATTAGATCATCTGGTGTGATTTCCTATATATCACAGGTCATTAACTTTCACTGGGTTACCCCTGTGCTGAACCCAATAATTGGTGCTTGACAGGAGTGTCACTTGTAACTGGCTGACACAAACTGTTCACAAAAGCAGACAATCTTGGTCTGATGACATCAAAAGATGGAGAATCTATCAGTCCTTTTGCTACAATCTTTGGGGTTGCTTTAATGATTAAGTGTTCTCTTCATTTTCAGTTCAGACAGATCTAGCTTCTAGCAAGCAAGTTTCAGTATGTATTTCTCCAATAGATTAAAACCCCACTACTAAGTATTTTATATCTGAGAAGGCATTTATGCTGTGCAATTATTATCAATCCTATTTTGACAAGGTAATCTAATTGAAATTACAGTATCACAGTATCACCAAAGTTGGAAGAGACCTCAAAGCTCATCAAGTCCAACCCATCACCACAGACCTCAAGACGAGACCATGGCACCAAGTGCCATGTCCAAACCTGTCTTGAACACCTCCAGGGACAGTGACTCCACCACCTCCCTGGGCAGCCCATTCCAGCAGTCAATGATTCTCTCAGTGAAGAACTTTCTCCTCACCTCCAGGCTAAACTTCCCCTGGCACAGCTTGAGACTGTGTCCTCTTGTTCTGGTGCTGCTTGCCTGAGAGAAGAAAGTAACCTCCTCCTGGTTACAAGCACCCTTCAGGTAGTTGTAGACAGCAAGAAGGTCTCCCCTGAGCCTCCTCTTCTCCAGGCTAACCAATCCCAGTTCCCTCAGGCTCTCTTCATAGAGCTGTGCTCGAGGCCTCTCCCCAGCCTCGTTGCCCTTCTCTGGACACATTCAAGTACCTCAATGTCCTTCTTAAATTGAGGGGCCCAGAACTGGACCCAGGACTCAAGGAAATTAGGAAGTCCTTGCTTAATTTATCTATGTGGAAGTCCTTGCTTAATCCATACTTACTGGAAAGGACTGCAGAGCTACCTCCCATCAGTGAAAGTGAAAAGGCTCTGAGGAATATCATCGACCAAACTCCATCATGGAGTCTGGAAAAAAGGAGGCTGAGGGAAGACCTTCTCACTCTCTGTAACTCCCTCAAAGGAGGTTGGAGCAAGGCAAAATGGCTCTGGTCTCCCAAGGAACAAGTGATGGGACAAGAGGAAAAGGCCTCAAGTTGCATCAGAGCAGGTATAGGCTGGACATTAGGAAAAATGTCTTGACTGAAAATGTCTTCAAGCCCTGGAAGAGGCTGTCTGGGGAAGTAGTTGAATCATCATCCCTAGAGATATTTAAAGACCTGTAGATGTGGTGCTGAGGAACATAGTTTACCAGTAGACCTGTTAGTGCTGGGTTAATGTTTGGACTCAGTGATCTTAAAGGTCTTTTCCAGCCTAAGTAATGTTATGATTCTGTGGAGGAAGGTTACTGAAATCACTTTACATACCTACACTGGAGACACCTAACTCTGAGCTTGTCAGGAAAACAAACAAAATAGACAATTCAGGTGACATATAGTCTGAGATGGGAAGGGAATGATAAACCTTGATTCTCTTCAGTATTTTGGAAGCTAAAGAAGTGGCAGAGGTACAGACAACTTGCTGTTAACATTTGCACATGGCTTCATTGTGACAACTCATATCCATATCCAAGTCACATCTTACCATGCAGAAGCTAATTCATATCCACTTGAAATTGGATAAAAAGAGCTTTCTCCTTAAACCTTACGCACATAGAAAAACCTGAAGTGCCTTCCTAAATACCCTGTCTCTGTGCAGAATAACTCTTACAACTTCATTACTGCCTCAGTGTGAAGCATCCCTTCTATTCTGCAGCAAAGGCTTCAGATGGAAAATCTGAAATCGAATATTATAATTAAAGCAAAATTCAGACAGTCCTCTTGGCAAATGCATTGGATGAAGATAAAGGACAAGTCTAAGACAAGTCTGTCTTTGTGGAATGTATCACTGGAAGATCAGCTGTCAAGGCCCACAACTCATTCAGCTCTTCTTACAGATGTTCTTACTATCAAGAAAAGCGACTTGAGTGTCAAGTGGGAAAAGGAGGATTCCCCTAAGCGTCATCCATTAACTCCGTCAGCAGTACCCCAAGCCTCCACATCAGAGCAGGTTCTTTGACTGTTGACAATACAATAAAGAATTACTATTTACCACAAGCTAATTATAGTTCAAGATGTCTTATCCACATGGATTCTACTTTTGCTTCTCATGTATCCACACAGGCAGTCGAGGTCTCTTGGATAGGAGCATCTTTATGGCTGGATCTCTATTCCTTGTTTCTGCACATGTGATCTCAGGACCATAAAATACTTGGTGAATGCCCCAGGATGGTGAAAAGGTCAAAAAGAAAAGGCCATACTTCAATCCTAGTGAGATATCCTTCCAGAGAACTTGAGGTGCTTTCTGTAAAACGAATGAATGAAGAGATGAAAGACAGTATCTTGCCACCAACTCTGTAATGAGGCATTAGGGAGGAGTGTTGAAAAGACACAGAAAGTTGTTGAGATATTAAAACCTCAGGTGGGGATGGGAAAGCTTCTTTTTTGTGGGTGTGAAAAGTAGCATGAACTAGAACAAAACAAAGAACAGAAGGGAGAGGGGGAAAAAAGAAACGAGAAGAAAAGAAAAAGGAAAAGAGAAGAGGGGAAGGGGAAGGNGAAAAGGAAAAGGAAAAGGAAAAGGAAAAGGAAAAGGAAAAGGAAAAGGAAAAGGAAAAGGAAAAGGAAAAGGAAAAGGAAAAGGAAAAGGAAAAGGAAAAGGAAAAGGAAAAGGAAAAGGAAAAGGAAAAGGAAAAGGAAAAGGAAAAGGAAAAGGAAAAGGAAAAGGAAAAGGAAAAGGAAAAGGAAAAGGAAAAGGAAAAGGAAAAGGAAAAGGAAAAGGAAAAGGAAAAGGAAAAGGAAAAGGAAAAGGAAAAGGAAAAGGAAAAGGAAAAGGAAAAGGAAAAGGAAAAGGAAAAGGAAAAGGAAAAGGAAAAGGAAAAGGAAAAGGAAAAGGAAAAGGAAAAGGAAAAGGAAAAGGAAAAGGAAAAGGAAAAGGAAAAGGAAAAGGAAAAGGAAAAGGAAAAGGAAAAGGAAAAGGAAAAGGAAAAGGAAAAGTATCCTGACTGTAAATACCACAGGCATGTCCTCTGGATCTAGAAGTTACAGTAGAATTTTCAGTGGAGAGAACCAAAAGCAAGCTATAGAGAGATTTTGTGCCTAGCACACATCGTGAGAGGAGGTTACTGAACAGTAAGGAACTGTTTCTTCTTTTTTCCAGTGCTTATAAATCACAACCATAGTCCTCTGCACAGTCCCAAGTGTTCCAACGGCTGCAAAACTGCCTTCTCAGGTCTGTAGCAGCTTGAATGTATATGACTATACAAATGTATTCAAATCAACACATTATCAGAATTAGATTTTTATTCCAGAATTAGATTTTTATTCCAGTATTTTTCTCTGCAGACGGCCTAAGCTCTCCTGGTGAAACAAGCAGCAATGCTGGACATCTGACAGGTAACATCCACTGCAGACACACATGGAAGCCAAACCCATCATTCTTCTTACTGAAGAGGCTTGATCTCTCTTATTTTCCAATAGGCAACAGGATCTAAACTGCACAATCCAGTTAAGCAAAGTGATGGTGTCTCATGTATATTCAGTTTAGTAATCTTGCTTCTGTCCCTACAGGGTATTGTCTCCTTGCACTCAGCACTGGCAAGGCTGCCCCTCAAATACTCTATTCAGTTTTGGGAGGACAGTGAGCTGCTGGAGTGGGTCCAGAGAAGGGCAAGGAAGCTGGTGAAGGATCTGGAGAACAGGTTTGGTGAGGAGTGTCTGAGAGAACTGGGTTGTTTAGTCTGGAGAAAAGGAAGCTGAAGGGAGACCTACTGGCTCTCCACAACTACCTGAAAGGAGGTTGGAGCCCAGTGGGGGTCAGTGTCTTTTCTCAAGTAACAACTGATAGGACAAGAGGAAACAGCCTCAAGTTGTAGCAGGGGAGGTTTAGGTTGGACATTAGAAGAAATTTCTTCACAGAAAGAGTTGTCAAGTCCTGAAAGAGACTGCTCATGGAAGTGGTGAGTCCCCATCCCAGGAAGGATTTAAAAGCTTTGCAGATGTGGTGCTGAGGTGCATGGTTTAATGGTCATCTGTCAGTGCTAGATTAAAGATTGAACTCAACAATCTTAAATCTTCTTTAGCCTACACAATTCTATGATGTTTCATATCACCAACAAAAATAATGTACTTTCTACTTCAATACTTTACATGGAAATCCATTAATTGCTTGGTCAGGATTTCAGGAGTCTTAATGAAAGTGCAAGGTCCTACACCTCAGTCAGGGCAATCCCAAGCACTGGGCAAGAAGTGGCTAGAAAGCAGTCACAAGGAGAAGGGCTTGGGGGTGCCAGTTGATGATAAATTCAACACGAGCCAGTAATGGTCAGTGGCAGCCCAGAAGGCAACTGTGTCCTGGGTTGCACCAAAAGAAGAGTGACCAGCAGGACAAAGGTGATTCTGCCCCTCTGCTCTGCTCTTGTGTGACCCCACCTGGAGTACTGTCTCCAATTCTGGTGTCCCTAATATAAAAGGGACATTGAACGGCTGGAGCAGGTCCAGAGGAGGGCCATGCAGACAATCAGAGGGCTGAAGCACCTCCTCTATGAGCACAGGCTAAAAGAGCTAGATAAAAGAGGGCTTCAGAGAGACTTTATAGCAGCCTTCCAGTACCTGAAACGAGGCTTGTAGTGATAGAAAAAGTGAGAATGGCTTCAACTTGGGGATGGTAGACTTAGACCAGAAGAAATTCTTTAGAGTGAGGGTGGTGAGACACTGGAACAGGCTGCCCAGGGAGGTCATGAATTTCCCCTCCCTGGAGGTATTCAAGGCCAGGTGGGATGAGGCCTTGAACAACCTGGTCTAGCAGAAGGAGTCCCTGCCCATGGCAGAGAGGTTGGAACTGGATGGTCTTCAAGATCCATTCCAACCTAAACCATTCTATGATTCTACAAATCTACAAATCTGCCTTCCAGATGGAAACAGCATCCGACAACAGAGCTGGGTAGCAAATTTGGTAGCCAAGTGTAAGGTCCTGCACCTGGGTAGGCACAATCCCAAGCACAAATACAGGCTGGGTGGTGAATGGCTGAGAGCAGCCCTGAGGAAAAGGACCTGGGGGTCTGGGTTGATGAAAAGCTCAACANGGCCACAAAGATGATCAGAGGGCTGGAGCAGCTCTCCTATGAGGACAGGCTGAGGGAGTTGGGGCTCTTCAGCCTGGAGAAGGCTTCGACGGGACCTGATAGTAGCATTCAGTATCTGAAGGGGGCCTACAGGAAGGCTGGGGAGGGACTATTGACAAGGTCCTGGAATGACAGGACAAGGGGCAATGGGTTTGAACTGGCAGAGGGGAGATTTAGACTGGATGTTAGGAGGAAGTTCTTTCCAGTGAGGGTGGTGAGGCACTGGAACAGGTTGCCCAGGGAGGTTGTGGCTGCTCCCTCCCTGGAGGTGTTCAATGCCAGTTTGGATGAGGCCTTGAGTAACCTGTACTAGTGGGAGGTGTCCCTGCCTATGGCAGGGGTTTGGAACTAGATGATCCTTGAGGTCCCTTCCAACCTTACCATTCTATGATTCTATGATTCTATTTATTTATCTTCAATGTGCACTGTCCTGCACTTAAAGAACAGGCTCCCTTTGTCTCAATGAAATAGCAACTCATGGGCTAAACTGTGGAGTAGAAACAGTGCAAGTGGGGACACAAGGTCCAGCTATGTTGTGGCAGTATCAACACCCTCCCTGGAAAGAACCAGCATTAGATAGATCATTGCTTTTTGCAGATCAGAAGGCCAATATTGACTCTCCAATTCTTTTTAGGATGTTCTTATGCCAGCTTTCTGAATTAAGAGGAGTTGGATGGAATGTGGGTAGTATTTCCAGACTCTACAGGGAGACATGTCCTTCACTGGTGAAAGAGACCAGAATACAATTCACTAAAAATTTACTCCTCAAACAGAAGCAGTGATATTTTATGTTACCTTCAACTTCAAAGAAGGGTACATCAAGAAACAGTTCAGAAATATTGACCATACTGTCTAGTTGGTTGCTGACAACATCCTTTGAAGTTCTTTTTGAGATGATCTATAGAGAGGCACTCTGCCCTAGAAAGGTGAAAATTTTAAGAGGCTATGCTGGATAGAATTGAAGACCCAAAGCTTCCTCCTTACCACAGAGATTAGACCTTGCTCAACCACAATACAACACTATATGGGAGTCTGAATGTCCAGTGGATGTCTGTTCATAAAGCACCTAGAGGTGATGTGTGGATGGCCATACTGGGTCAGAGCAAGAATCATCATCATCATCATGATACTTAGTTGTGACCCTAAGGTCACACACTGAGTACTGTGTTCAGTTTTCTGCCCCTCACTACTGGAGGTCTTCAAAACATGTGTAGACATGGCACATAGTAGTCGTGGTAGTGCTGAGTTGACAGTTGGAACTGATGAATTTAGAGGTCTTTTCCAACCTTAATGATTCTATGATTCAATAACACAGACATTGAAGTCCTGGAGCATGTCCCAAGAAAGGTAATGACACTGGTGAAGGGTCTAGAGATGAGCTCTTATGAGGAACAGATGAGGGAAACTGCAGCTGTTTAGTCTGGAGAAAAGGAAGCTCAGGGGAGACCTTCTTATTCTTTACAACTACTTAAAAGGAGGTTGGAGCGAGATGGGGTTCAGCCTCTTTTCCCACATAATGAGGATTGCACTGGGAGAGGTTTAAGCTGGGCGTTAGAAGAAACTTCTTAACTGAAAGGGTTCTCAAACAGTGAAACAGGCTCCCCAGGGAGGTGGTTGAATCACCATCCCTGGAGGTGTTTAAAAGATGCAGAAATGAGATGCTGGTTTAGCACCAGGCTTGGTAGACTTAGATAATGTTTGGACTCGATGATCTCAAAGGTCTTTTCCAACCAAAACAGTTCTATGATACTGAAGAGACATCCAGGAAAGAGTAAGAGCAAGGCAATCATTTATACTTGCCTGAATAATGTTCCAGTTTCCAGAAGTGTTCAGGCTTCATAGTTCTTCTGTTTAGAAATATGTTGCTGATCTCTCTTCCAGCTATTTGTACAGTCTCCTTTAGAACTGTTTTTGAATTTATCTACACATTCCCTGACTAGGAGTTCCAGAGATAAACTACCCATCTCTCTTACCTGGTTTGAACACAACCTCCTTAGCTGAATGAGCTTCCATTGTTCTCTAGCTCTCATACTGAAGAGCTGATCCCAGTGATACTCTCCATCTCAGCCAGTCTTCGCAGTTTTTCCAGGCTGGCAATTCCCAGCTAGAATCTCAGATACCTACCAGCCTTATTGTACTTCTCTGAAGGTTTTCTAGTTCTGGTAGATTTCTTCCAAGATGAGGGGTCAGAATTGTGTATGACCCTGAACATGCAGGCAGTACTTAGATTTCTGTAACTGCATAAGGATTTCCTCCTTTCATCTCCACTCCCTCCCTAGTAAATCCTAACATAGGATTCAGGGCTTTTGAGTGCTGCTGGGCATTCAGTGGACATTTTCACAGAAGTACCCAAGTAAAGTAGTGATCATTGTATCCTTCTCCTGAGTGGCAGTGGTCACCTCAAAGCACCTCATTTTATATGTGAAGCCTAGAACACTTCTCCCAGTGCACATCTGTTCACAGGTACATCTGTTGAATTTCACCCTCTGTTTGGTGACCAGTCACTCAGTCCTGCCAGCTCTTATACATTCTTTCACTATCTACCCACAAGTTTATTTCCCTGACTAAATCCTGCCTAACCAGCATATTCTCTTACTGTTTGTTCTCTCCTTCCTCACCTTATGAATAAGTTGCACAGAACATGCCCCAGCTCAGGACTCTGCTAGTGAATGTCCCTCACTGCAAGACCATTTATTTCAGCTCTCCATATCTTGATGTTTTAAGCTGGTTCTTTATCCATGCAAAAAGCTTCTAATGGTTGAACTCAATGACCTTAAAGGTCTTTTCCAACCAAAATGATTCTGTGATTCTCTCCTATACAATGGCTGCTAAGTTTCATTAAAAGCTTTTAGTGGGAGATTTTGTGTAAAGACTTTAGGAATTCCCAAGTGGATTATATCTATCAGATCACTCTGATTCACTTGTTCATTGATCTTTCCAAAGAGCTCCAAGACATCTGTAAGACAGGACTTTGTTTTATACATACTGTGCTGACTCTTTCCAGGTAAGTCAAATCTATGCACATGTCCATTATTTTTCATTAGTTTTTCCATACAAACATCTGTATTGCACTTCTGTAATTCCCTGGATCCTGGCCACAGCCTTTTGAAAGAGTGATGTTACACTTGACTCTTCCTGTGTTGGAAAAAGAATGGTAAAGCTGGAAACTGAAAGACTCACATGAATGACCCATGGAGTAGTTGTTAAGAGACTGTCTTGTCTTTACAGCGCACAGAAATGGTCAGAAGTCAGCCAAGCTACTCAGGTCAGGCACCAGAAATCTTAATTGTCATGATTGCTGTTGTTATCTGCATTGTAACTTTCTTTATAAGCATTGCACAAACCATAAACCCACTGCTCTACCCAGACACTGCCAGTTTATACCCCCAAATATTCAGATTTCATAAAAGGAGACAAGGATGATTTTGTTCAAGAAAAATGCAACTAAGCCAACAAATAAACAAGGCAAAGATAGACCCTGGGGATGAACAGTTCAGCTTGGGACATTTACAGCCTTGTCTCATTTAACAAGGCCAAGTGATCCTGGTGAGCAAAGCAAGAAATCATCCTGCAGCCACCTCAGGGTGCATACAGAGGGCAGCCACTAAACCCACACCAAGCCTTCCTGTTCTTCACCAGTTTCTAGGCAAGGTGGTCAAAACAGCATTCTTAAATGATGCAGTTCCTCTTCCAAACCAAGTTATTTTCTAGATGTATACACCTCCTTCTCTCCCATTCATTCCCTTCCTCATGTCCCTAGTTCCAATGCTCATGTCTCCCAAACGCTGTCTAGCAACCACATCTCCCTGCACTAGCTTGTGCATGCCTTTAACCTTTTCATCACTAAACCTAAACCACCTCATCTATTTACTTTATTCCTTCCCAGTTAATTCATCTACTCCTGTCCCTTGGGATCTCAACATTTTAATGGCCAACTCTTATTTCTTAAATTAATTTTCTTTTCTGTGCACTGGTGATGCAAAGTCAGGCTACAGCTACTGTTCCACCCATGAGACCGCATCACAGACCATCTAAATTACTTACTGAGGTTCACAGAGGCTACCTATAACAAAGCAGAAAACTGAACTCAGGGAGACATCCAGCCCTCACAGGTCCAAAGGAAATGCACCTACTGTGGATCAACCCCCCTCTCTTAGGTGGTGACTTTGTTGTGGAAGTGGTGATGGCACATGACAGAAAGAAAGGAATTATTCTGCATTCACATACCTCACTCTGGTCCCTGTTCAAGCCTCTGTAGCGGTCGTATCTCAGAACTCCTCAAGCATGCACAAAGGTAGGAAAAATGGAGTGGGGTGCAGCTCCATCCAGAGACAAACCACTATCGGGACTCTGTAGCTCAGCTAATTGAAGGCAGCCAAAAGAAACACATTTGCCAGCAAAGCAGGGCAGAGATTTTGTGTAAAATGAGTCCCAGCAGTGGGTAGCCCAGCAGCTCTGGCAGCACCAGCCTGTTTGTGCTAATGATGACAGCTGCACAGAAGAACTAGGAAAGTTTTTCACTTTGCATGTTTCCAACTCGTCTAGTTGCCCTTTGCAGGAGTGCTGTCCAACTGGAATGGCCTGAGGCCTTGTCTCACCCCCCCAAAAAATGGGAAGGCAGCTGGTATATTCCACACTGTGTACCAACTGCCTGTAAAACTTAATGTCATCCAGCTGGCCACAAACAGGATGACTTTCTAGAGCTGAAGAGTCACACGCTGGGGCAAAGGAAGGCAATGGAAGGAAGATGGGTCTCAGCTTCAGGACTCCACTCCTGCTCATGGGTCCCATGCCTAGGGACCACTTGTCATGCAGGCATTCCCAGACAGATCAGGGAACAAAGTGTCAGACTTCCTTAGATTACTCACATGAGCCAAAGAAGCAGGATTTGGCCTGAATACAGGAATCAGTCGGTTATCCACTGTTAAAATATAGTGGATAATTGAAGATGAAAGGCAGCTGTAAACAAACAGCAGACCAGAATGTTACACTGTTCAACAACACCAAGACTGGGCAGCACATGGAAAAGTACATTCCTAGGCATTTGAAATTTGATAAACAAGACTTCATTATCAAATTATGATGTCCTCTGCCACACAGAGGAGAGCAAACATTGCTGCCCATAGAGGAGGCTATTCCAGGAACTGTTCCCTCTTGTCTGGAAACAGAGGTAGAGCTAAAAGGCAGGGAGGAAGGGAAAAGAGGAGGAGTTGTGAAGAATAAGATTTGCTGCTCCCACTGCTGGGGAGGAGAGGGTGGCAAGGTAGCTGCTGCTGGGAAAGGCCATGTCCTCCAAACACCCCAGCTTCTCCACTGAAGCAGTAGTGGAAGAGCTGGCTCTCCAAAGAATCAGCATACACCAAACAGGTAGCAGGGCCAGGGGGTCTGCCAGCTACAGGGCTACTGCTTTGCTGAGAACTTCAACCTGCCCTGGCAGAGTTCCATATTCAGAGAAGATGTGTGGGTATGCTGAGGAACATGTCCTGCCCTTGGTTTTTCATCTCACCAGCAGAGCCAGAGCCAGCATTAGATACTGAGGGAGTCCCCACCTCTCCATTTTCCTGCTCATTTGATGGATGTCTCACCCCTTTTTCAAACACCATGGCCCTCAGGCAATCACTGTAGCTGCTTGCCTTTACAAGACATGTAAGAGCAGTGAAATACCTCTTGACATGCTGTGATGACACCCTTGTGCTGTCTCATGGCACAGAGTATCTGCTAAAAACTCCCATACTTCCACACCTGCATCTCCCAGCTGGGCAGCTCTACAAACAAGCCATGTCAGATCCTGCACAGCCCTGGCCACAGACTAGGCAAGAGGGAAAGAGAAGTGTCAGTCTCATTTACTAGAAGTGACATAGTCAACTGACTGAGAAATTGGGTTTTGGCTCAAAGCCTTGAGTGTGATCATTACTGCACCACCCCCAAGATGCTGAGAGAAGAAAGTATGACCCCTTCCCAGCTCACCATTTTTTGCAGAGTAGGGGGAAACATGAAAGTCCTGTGGCTTAGGTTTCCATCATCTCAGCTGAGAAAAGGAATTGCTTGAGTTTCTTCATGACCTTCTCTGCTCATCTTTGTGCAACACTATCTCTCCTGTTCCCTCTTCTCTGGGTGAAACAGGGAGCCAAGGGCTCACAGGCTGGACAGGAACATTGCACACTCTCAGGCAGCTGCACTATGGCTGCTCCAGTTGAGCACATACTATGGAGATGATTCAGTCACAACAGACTTACCACAATCTGTGTCTTTTCCCTTTTTAAACATTATCATTCCAGTTCCAAGAACAGCCCAATGGCTTTTACAAGCCCTACAAACATTCACCTTTAAAAATACACTCCTTCTTGCTGGAGAAATTACTTTTATGTCTATTTTTAAAGTACAAAGGAGTTGTGGTTCTCTGTGTGGTTTTACAGTTTATGATCCCACACATTCTGCAAACTGTAAAATATGGATGTTTCCCTAGTGGAAAAATTTCACTATAAAAAATTCATGGAGTTTCCTGTTTTCACATGGGGCTTCAGAATTTTCTCTTTAAAAAAAAAAAAAAAAGAAAAAAAGAAAATAAGAAAATATCACCCCTGTGAAGAATCTGGTGGAGCTTAATAGCATAGAAGAATCATTCTATAGATGTAGTAAGTGTCCAGCAAGATGCAATGGAAAATTATAACCTTTGTTAAGGAAGCCATAAAGTAATTCAGAAGTCACTGGTGCTGTTTTCATTCATTTCATTCATAGAAATGTTCAGTCAGAACATTTCTAGAGGAGGTAATTTTTCATTACCAACTGACTGGTTTCAACCTTGTTACATCTCATTTTGCACTAAGGTAGAACAGAGTAATGTAGTACAGGACAGAATAGGCAGTCTCAGAGTGCATACACATGAGGACAGAGAGATCATCCCAAAGGCTGGTCTACATCAGGATCCTGGTTACAAAAGGGACTGGAAATCAGCAGAAATCAGAAGGAATTGGAAATAGGACAAGGAACAATGGTTTTAAACTGGAGCAGGGTAGTATTAGTTTGGATAGAAGGAGGAAGTTCTTTACAACGAGTGTGGTAAAACACTGAAACTGCTCAGGGATGTGGCTGAAGCCCTGTCCTTGGGCACATTATGAGGAGAGGCTGAGGGAGCTGGAGTTCTTTAGCTTGGAGAAGGGCAGACTGAGAGGTGACCTCATTAATGTTTATAAATATGCAAAGGATGAGTGCCAAGAGGATGGAGCCAGCCTCTTCTCAGTAGTCCCCAATGACAGGACAAGGGGCAGTGGGAGGAAGTTGAGGCATAGGAAGTTTCATGTAAACCTGAGGAGGATTTTTTTCACTGTGATGGTGACAGAACACTGGCACAGGCTGCCCAGGGGGTTGTGGAGTCTCCCTCTCTGGAGATAATCAAAACCCACCTGGACACGTTCCTGTGTGATCTTGTATAAGAGATCCTGCTCTGGCAAGGGGATTAGACTGGATGAACTTTTGAGGTCCCTTCTAGCCCCTGACATTCTGTGATTCTGTGATTCAAGACCACATTAAGAATCATAGAATCAACCAGGTGGCCCTGGGCAGCCTGATCTAGTTGGAAATATAACTGATCACTGCAATGGTATTGTATAAGGTGACCTTTGAGAGTCCTTTCCAACCCAATGCAATCCGTGAATCTGTGATCCCTCCATAGAATCACATTAGCAGAGGGACTGAAACATCTTAGCCCTGTCTCAGCAAGTCTCCCCATGTTAGTATTGGCTGGAGGAGCCTGGAGAGGCAAAGGGACAAAATGTGCCACAGAAAAGTAATCAAGGACCTGAGGTCTCCTAGGATGTCTTGGTGGCTGATGAAACTTAGATATCACTCCTTACTCAGGGCTTAAAAGGCTTAGAGTCAAACTCTCTTTCTCCTCAACTGCTGTTTTCTATTCTTCACACTTCACTCGCATACAAGAGTGGTATTTCCACTTATGGCAGCAGCAGGATGGCTTTTCCATGACCACTCTGTAAAGGAGCATTTTGTGCAAGGTAAAGACTGTTCCAATAGCCCAGAGAGAGCTGGGAACAGCCTGCCTGCAGTCTGGGGTGAGAACTGGCTTCCTCTCTCCTTCTGGAAGGCAAGATCCTAGATTACAGTAATGACAGCGAGAACACGAATGCCTGCACTGTGTGTTCCAAGGCTGCCCTGAGTCTTTCTTCTAACTGTACCAATGGGGCTATTGACAAACTTGTGCACAGACTTTACTTCCCTTGTATCAATCACAGTGGGTACAGCAAAGATAAGAGCATTTGTCTCACAAGACTTCACATATATCTGAGCTCTCATTCAGTCTAGAATCAGCAGTTCAAATCTGCAGATAACATGAAGCTGCCTATGGTACCTAAAGGGGACCTATGACCCACACTGGAATTGTCTTGGCTAGTAAAGACCTTTAGGATCCTGGAGTCCAACCACTATGCATCTTTAGCAAGTCAGGTGATAAATCATGTCCCTCAGAACCACATTTCTGCTTCTTTTAAACTCTTGGTTGATGGGGATTCAACCACCTGCCTGAGAAGCCTGTTCCAGAGTTTGAGAATCCTTTCAGGGAAGAAATTTTTCCTAATATTCAACCTAAACCTCCCCTGGTGCAACTTGAGGCCATTTCCTCTTGTATTACCACTTGTTACTAGGGAGAAGAGATCAACACCCACTTCCCTACAAGCTCTTTTCAGGGAGTTGTAGAGATCAATGAGGTCTCCCCTCAGTCTCCATTTCTTCAGAATAAACAATACCATTGCCTCAGCCATACCTCATAAGACTCATTCTCCAGACCCTCTTCTCTAGACCTGTTCCTGCATCTCAATGTTTTTCCTGTAGTGAGAGCCCCAAACCTGGACCCAAGGCGTGGCCTCACTAGTGTAAGGCCTCCTTTGCTACACAAAAGCCCTGGAAATGCAGGTGGGAGGAGACACAAGTGATTTACTACAGCCACACAGTCATGGTATGCAGAGTGAGCAACAGGGCAATTTTTATTTTTTGAAGTATTCTCTGCATTCCCTCTGCAACTCTCTGCTTCTCCATATTGGTTCAAAGACTGACCAGAGCCAGAGACAGGCATTTCTCTGTCAGTTCTTCTGTTTATACACAAGCTGACAAAGCCCAGGCTGAGCAGGACTGTGGTGCATGAGCTGGTAACAGATTTCTCCGCACCCGAGGCCTCTACAAGCTTTTCTCCCTGGGCAGCTCCAAATCCCAGAATTCAAATGGAATTCACTTCCTACTCCCCCTCTATAGTCCTCCTTTCTTTTCCTATTTTTTTTTTTGTTGTTGTTTTTTCATTGTTTTTATTTTTAACTGAATGGCCATAAACTTCACCAACAGATTCCATACGGGTTATGTTAACACCACCACCTGACTCCAAATCAATTACAGTCCAAAGGGATAGAGTTGCAGAGTCTGTGAAGCCCAGCCCTGGGGTTTCCATGAGGGACAGAGAAACTACAGTGCTAAAAACAGAGCCTGGAGATCCAGCTGAAAGAATGGAGTGATTTCATGATGAAAGCATGGGACTAGGAGGCAGGAGACCCAGGTTTGTGTGCTCACTCTGCTGCAGATTGTCCATGTGACATCAGGTTTTTTATCTCACATCTCAGTATATGGCTCTTTGCACACCAGAGTCCCCATCCTCAGGTCTTCTCAGTGCTCTCACAAGACTGGTGTTTCATGGTAAAGATGCAGAATGCTTTCCAGGAGACTCAAGTATTGTGTGGGCCTGAGATTCTGTTACAGCATAACACCAGAGATTTCCACCATAGTTCTAAGAAATATGAGCATGTTGATCAGTAAGAACTACCAGAATAAGACATATTCTTTTCTGGCACCCATCACAGCAGGAGAATCACAGGAAGATGAAGACAGAAAGGACATAATTCACCAAGTTCTGTTTCATGCTATTACAAGGAACTCTGTTATATAATCCTTTGCATAAGTTACACAGGTTTGTTTGCCTGAATTTAAGGTGTAACTTAAGAAAACAAACAACACTTTCTCTGTAAGCAATGACTGTGAAGGATACAGCCACAGCAATAAGAGATTAGGCAGGCTGCAGCTGCTCTAGGTCTCATGACTGAGGCTCTCCATCATCTACATGAGATGGCAACCGGCCCTCCATGCCAGGGAAACTCACAGAGCACAGAGATTTTGTCCCTTATACAGGGGAAAGGCTGAGCACAAGGACTGATCATCTCTCCATCCTCATGTCTTTGAGAGAGAGACTGGAAAAGGGATAGAAAAGATCATGTTTCTTCTTATAACCCTGGTACTCATGATGGACAGCACAGCACCATGCAATATCATGTTGAGAGATCAAAGATATCTCTGCAAGAGAATCAGGATCTATTTAGCCAAGGTAGAGTCCTACTGCCATTCAGGCCACCTCACTGGAAGTTCTCTGGACACTGCATTCCGCAGTGAAGAGAAAATATTCTGAAACCTGCTGCCCAACAGTGAAAAATAAATAGCTGCTTTGCAATGTCTGAAGACATGTGCAAGATGTGTGGAACAGGCTCCGCAGAGAGCTTGTGAAGTCTCCTTCTCTGGAGACTTTCAAGGCCCATCTGGATGCATTCCTCTGTGACCTGAGCTAGAACTATGGTCCTGCTCTGCCAGGGAGGTTGGACTCATTGATCTCTTTGGGTTACTTCCAATCCCTGACATCCTGTGATCCTGTGAAGTCTTAAAACTGTTGTTGGTCAAAGATGCTTCAAGCACAGAGACTATAGCTTCTTAAAAGTGGTCTAGAGAAGTCACACTGTCCAGTGGATGACAGCAAACTGCTGAAGACCGCTGCCCATCAGCTCAGGTCTGAAACCTTTGGGACACTTGTTATATGGCCATCTTCACAGTATCACAGTACCACAGTGTCACCAAGGTTGGAAGAGACCTCAAAGATCATCTCATCAAGTCCAACCCAATACCACAGACCTCAAGACCAGACCATGGCACCAAGTGCCACGTCCAAACCCGCACTGAACACCTCCAGAGACGGTGACTCCACCACCTCCCCGGGCAGCCCATTCCAGTAGTGAATGACTCTCTCAGTGAAGAACTTTCTCCTCACCTCCAGCCTAAACTTCCCCTGGCTTGTCAGAAGCTAGAACATTTCTACCAGTGCCTCACCACTGAAGTCCTCATCAGCTGCTTTAGCTTAAGGTTGAACTCACCAAACCCAGAAAAAATCTCTGAGGCTCACAGCTCTTTATCCTTCTCTTATCTCACTGGATTGAGAAAAACAGCAATGTCCAAGCACTGTTGTAAAAAAGAAATGGATATAGGGCCTGGTGAAATGTGCTGCGTACCTGCAAGTCCCAGTGGGGCACAGCCTGAAGTCTTGGCTCAGTTTTTAACTTAGGATATTAAAGAAAGGATCAAGGAAGAAAGAAGTGAAGATTTCTGGGTAAGCCAGTGGAAGACGCTGTTGCTAAGCACCTGTTCAATAAGTTAAATAAAGAAACATGACACATCACCCAAAAGCCTGAAGCCAAATTTCTCTCTGGCATAGCTCTCCTAAATCAATCAAATTACACAAGGAATGAATTTAGTTCAACACACCTCAGCCTAGCAGCCACTCAGGATTTGCCCTTCCCAGTTTTAGCACAGTTTCTCCAAAAGAATTGCGATGTAGACCAGGGAGTTCACGAGAAAGTCAGCCTTTGTAGACCTGAAGTTATAGGGAGGGGAAGGGGTTTACTGTTCCTCTCTTGTCTAACCTGCCTTGAACTTCCCTGCTGCAGGAACTCAGAGCTCAGCACATAGGTTAGCGCCTTTCAGTACGTTCCTACTCACGTAAGTGCAGACAGAAAAAATATCTTCACTCGCCAGCTTTTGATAGAACCCGGAAAACAAACAGCTTGGAAGAGTTCCTTTTTCCTCAGCAGTGAAAATCGTGGTAAAGCACCATCTTGATAGTTCCCAAAGAGATTCATTTACAACAATCAGTATAGGGGAGGCTTGTTTGGTCTCCCGAGATTTATCTCATCCTCTGACAATTCACTGAGACCTTTGCTGTATCTAGCTATATGTGTATAATTATCTGCTCTGATACCTGAGCTTCTATGCAACAGTCTTACTCCAAGTAATCCAAACTATCCCCAAGGCATGGCACACACAGAATGATCAGGAGAGAGAGGGGAGGAGGGGCAGCAGGTTTCCCTCATTTAACGCTGGAAATCGACATTTTAGGGCCTTGTAGTCATTTCCTTGCTAGTGTGAGGAAACTTTTTGTACATTTATATAAAATAGGAGGCCAGAAGTGCACACCCCCATCTTACTTCCTAATATATTATGTCCTCCCCTGCCGAGTCTTGGGACTTAGTCTGGATTTGGTAACTGAAGTAATATAAATGTTAGCTAAGAAGTATTCCAGCAATATGGTTCCAATTTAAGCTTGTTTTGAAGTCTAAAGGACTAATATGTCTCAGAGATTCTCCACTGGATGTTTAGCTCTAATGCAATTTGCGCAGGAGTGTACAGTGCTCTCTAGAAGCCCTTCTGCGATGCTCCAGAAAACAGGTTGCATCGGCAGGATGCAGAGCGACCATGAGCTCCAGCCCTTGCTGACAGCTCGCTTGCCTCTTCTGAATTTTGGGGCTTCGTTTCATAAACGGAGTCCTAATTTGCCAAGCCTTGCAGATAAATGAAGACCCACAGGCCACTGCCTACAGCCACTGGTTTCCCTCCCCTTTTCCTCTTGCTTTTCCGGGGCGAAACGAGCCACCTCTGAAGGAAGCCGGGCTCTGCAAGCTGTTTGCACTTTACTTCAATAACATGCTTCTTGCAACGCTGCCTTTATTTGTGTAGACATGCATTCTCAAGGTTTGCCTGCCCCCTTTTCCTCCCTCACACCCCTACGGAGCCCCTGCCTGAATCCAAGTAATGAGCTAACCCATGGAACTCATTGCCCTTTATCTTGCTGGGGAACGTGCACCTTTTGAACTGCCATCTGCAGATTGTGTTGATGCACTGACTTGTTAACTGTGCCATACTGTGAAGGAAATGGCATGATTTAGATCAAGTGCTCTGGACGGCTGTTCATAAGAAACACTTGAGCCAAGCTGTTACTGCTCAGGATGTGCCCTGGGGAGAGGGGTTTCGTTTCGGGTCATGCTCTTGCCTTGTATGAGGGCAGGCGCAAAGTACTGAAATCACAGTCCTTCCCTGAAGCTGAGGGGAGGGGGGAGGAGAAACATTATGAAACCATAGAAGCGAAGCTGCCAAATTAACTTCTCACCCTTTCAATCACACTCCAGAGGATAAAAGCCTAACATTTCTGCCTCAGAAACAGGCTCAGTTTACACCAAACAAGTTATTTCTCTAATTTATCAGACTTGCCAGCTATCATTCTAATTATTGGAAAGCTCAGACTTTTTATGAAGTCAGATGTACAAGTGTTATTTGTGTGGTTGTAATGTACCACCAGATAAATACGTCTTGGGGAAAGAAAGCCTTTTTAGAAAGGAATCTCCAGGTTTCTTTACACACTTAGAGGCTTAAGAACACTATCACTAGCAAAAAAAAAAAAAAAAAAAAAAAAAAAAAAAAAAAAAATTGGTTCTGGATGTAATTTTCTTTTAAAAATTAAAAAAGCAATTTCTAACGTAATGTAACATAGCTCAAGTCAACATAAGAGGGGACCATGATGGAAAGCTCATCAAAAGACTCCCACTGACTTTCACTGGCTTTGGATCAGCCCTTAATTCTTTATCTTCACTTGCACAGGGGCATAATCACGGAAACAACCCAACACCCAGCAGTCAGGCTGTGTTGGAGGAGTAGTGAGAAGCAGGCATCGAGCCAGACTGCTCACCCAGCCTTTCAAAACGCAAACACTGATTTGTTCATTATATGTAAATGGATGATTAGAGTCATTCTCTAAGACAAATTTACTTTTCTGCACACTCTAAATCTGTTTAGTCACTTTAAAGGTGTCAATTATTGGAGCATGCTAAGACTATGAATTTCTTAGTAATAGCTTTAATAACATTTTGAAATGAAAAGCAGATACCTTGAAGTTGGCTTGCTTTGAAAAGACATATGAGTAGATCTGGTTTTAATTTATGTCCTATTCTACATCTGGAATCCCTTATAATTAAAACTAAAAGCTGGACTACTACTTCCACCTGTCAAATGATGAAAAGATGAATGCACTAATAGCTTACTAAATAGCCCAACATGATAGAGTTTACTTTCCCGTTCTATACAGTAAAAAAGGATTTTGGGCAGGGGGCTAAAGGTCTTTGGTCATTACTAATAACATGCTTTCAGTATTAACCTACGTACCCCACTACTGCCAACCCCCATGCCTTTTAGCACTGAGATCTCTAAAATGCACTTTGCCTTCTGATCAGATCTGCCCATTCACCTCTGCTGCTGCAGCACTTTCAGCTTTCCACATCAACAGGTTGTCTGCCAGGTGGACTTTATTTCCTACAACTATTTTCAGTCACTCCACATTTTTTCCCTCTTATCCTCTCATTAACTACTTTAATCCATCAAGTTTTCCATCTATATTTGTGAAGCATTCTTATCCCAAACAAGAGCTTTTCCATTGATGTGAGCAGTCACATGTCACAACTTGGACTCTATTTTTATGTCTTCTTGCATCATTCCTTTCTGATTTTATCCCCTTCTGCTCCCAATGAATTACCTGTCCCACCTTACTACACCACTCAACTGGAGAGAATTTCAGTGCCTTTATTCTGTACAGAATTGAACTAAATTAGACCCTCAAAAAGACAAGTGGGACCTTGAGGTGTAGACAGAATATGAATAAAATGACAGCTGTTGAATTAACAGGTTAAAACACAATAAAAATACTCCCCTACAGAAATACTGAACACTTTTTTCCCTGAAATATTCAATCTTTTTTCCCTGATACACTACCTATGAGTCTTTATAGATACAGATTATGACACTTTTATGGCAGTTCAGGAGATTCCAGCTCTCCAGTGTGAGCCTACAGCATCTGGTGATCTTTCACACCCATTCTTTCCAGCACAAGCTTGCCCACTTGTTTTTAAAGCTGTTGGGAAAAAAAAAAAAAAAACCCAACAAAACCACCCCACAATGTCAAAACCCTCCAACAAGATGAGTCCATTTGCAATGTCATATGTTCATTTTAAAAATTAAGAGCAAAGGAGTTGGTTGCAAATGGAAAGCTTCGGTTGTGTCCTCACACAGTCCTAGCAGCAGCCAGCCAGCTGTGTGGGCAGCCTCCGAAAATGAATTGTCTCATCACCTGCTCCTATTTCCTCTGTTCATAGAAATATGAAAATATTCAACCTGGAAAACAGGATTTTACTCTGGTTGAAAAATAGTTTGGAACAGGCCAAAATATCAAGGTGTCTACTCTAGATAAAGCAGCCTTATTACACTGTTGTTGGTATTATTGCCATGCTCACAGTTATTTCTATTTCCAGTAAACTTTTAAAAAAGAAATCCCTGTAGTTAGCATTGCAGAATTATTTCAGTTGGAAAAGACCTTTAAGACCATCAAGTCCAACCATTCTCTAACTCTAACATTAAAGTCTAGTGCTAAACCATGTCTCTCAGCACCACGTCTACTCATATTTTACACATCTCTAGGGACAGGGATTCAACCACCTCTCTGGAGAACCTATGCCAGTGCCTGAGAGCTCTTTCAGGGAAGAAATTTTTCCCAACATCCAACATAAACCCCTCTTGATGCAACTTAAGGCCATTTCCTCTTATCCTATCACTTGTTATTAGGGAGAAGAGACCAACACCCACCTCTCTACAACCTCTTTTCACAGAGTTGTAGAAAGCCAGGAGGCCTCCCCTTAGCCTCCTTTTCCCCAGGCTAAATAGCCCAGTTCTCTCAGATGCTCTTCAGAAGACCTGTTCTCCAGACCCTTCACCAACTTGGTTGCTCTTCTATGGACAGACTGCTGCACTTCAATGTCCTTCTTGTAGTGAGGGCCTGAAAACTGAAGCCAGTAGTCAAGACCTGTTCTCCAGACTCTTCACCAGCTTTGTTGCCCTTGTTCTTACAGTATTGCTGAATCAAGTATTTTTGCGTTACTGTGTCCTCAAAGGAAAACAGAAGTCTTGTCTCTTGAGTCACTAGACATCTGCTTCAATGCTTCCTTGGCACAGTAATGTCAAGAGCAGTGAACATTCCAGCAACAAAGTGTTTTAGTTCAGACAGAGCACTGTGGAAAAAAGCTGCCCCAAATATTACAAATGCACAGCGCTCAACTTCTTACGTCAAACCCAAGAGTAATGTTTCAACTGCCCCAGCAAGTAGGAAATGATGCAGGTATTAAACATTATTACGAGAACAGAGACACATTAGTTACTGCTTATGCAGTAGGACCCTGAATGGAGCTTTTTGTTGTGAAGGATTGTCGTGGGGAAAGCTAATACACTTTGTCCAGCCCATGAGATGGTACAAATCAGTGTAGTTCCATCTAAATCAATGGATCAGTGTTGATTTACAGCAGCTGAGGATCAACCCCTCTCTTTTGGCCTGCTGAGGATTGTATAACATATACTGCCTAGAAACACTGATGACAAATTTGAAACTATGTAGGGATATGCTGAAGCAAAAGCCTGAGTCAAACCCAAACTGGCTACTCTCCTTTTAAATCACCAAGAGCTGCTGTCTTAAATGTTACTGTCAAACCAGCATTTTTAAACATGTATCAAAATGCAGTGGCTGCACCCTCTGGTCTGTGCCACGCACGCCGCATTCCACAGAAACTCAAACCCGCCTAGTGCCGATTCATAAATGATGTGTTGGTTTAATCTATTTTTCACAGGGGGTGTTTCAGAGCAGGAAAATTAGAAACAGGTAGAAGGGACTATTATTACTGTCTCATAGTGTGCTCTTGTACATGAGGATTGGATTAAGATAACATCTGGTCTGTATTTCTTGAACTATTTCCCTTTTATCACAAGAAAATCGGCAACCCATCTCACAACTGCTCCTAATTTAGATCTAAATATCACTGATGAAACATTGTACAACATGCTGTTATCTATTAAAATGATTTCCCTCAAGGAACACTGGATACTTTTATATTTTCCAGTCAGGCCAACCATATTCTCCCTTAGCACCAACTAGTTACCTTATAATCATGGACCCAAACAGTAAAAGCTAAATCACTTTGGAGGAAACAAATGAGTCCCCATCGAATCTTCAGATGGTGAAATTAATGCAGGTTCACTGATTTCAGTGAAGTGAGCTCCATTTCCACCACCCTTCTTATGATAATGGCTTTGATTCACACAGGGACCAAACCTGCAAGATGCTAAGGATCTTCTGTGCTCATCAGTTTTAGGAGGCACTGGTTAAAGCAAATTCCAGGCTCAAATGCATAATTCAGCAAAGCTTTTAAGCATGTGCTTCAGGGCTTGACTTTTAGGAACACGGCAGAGGAACAATGAACAGTCCTGAGATTCTCTTTGGGAAGCAGAAGGGCAGAGCACAGCACACTGTCATCCCTCCCATTTGGTTCAAACAGAAAAAACGTCCATGGAATGCAGTAATCTTTTTTTCAGCACTTTGCAGAGTTCAAGTCCCCAGAAAGCAGCCTATCGAGTTCAGCAAATAAAAACTTCTGTTTTCTTCACGAGTCTATAATTCATTTTCATGGACAGTAAATCAGAAAAGGGGGGGGGACCACAGAGGGGACGGGGACTGGGGAGGTGCAGCATTTTACAAGCTCAAACTATTTTGCATACCTCTGCTACACATCAGTTTTAGCCATTTCCAGAGTAATGTTACCACTTAAAACGGGGGAATTAGATAAGCATACGTTCCCTCTATTAGCTGGTTTANGGGGAAGAATCAGAAACTGTAGAAAATATCATCACATTTTCTGTCAAAGAATAACCAGTCTGAAGGAGGGAGAAGCACACAAGGAATGTAATTGATTGTCCACCAGTCAACCTGTGTATTTTGGAGGGAATTCTGAGAATAAAAAGCCTCCAGCAGTTATCAGCGGTCAGACTGGAGCCATTCATTTTTCACCTGCTTGTGTTTGTTGTCTGGCAACCAGTCAAGGGTGCTATTAGCAGAATTAAGCTGCAGAAGAAAAGATTACCCTGTAGGAGGTAAGATAAAGACTGGAAAGTGTGGCTTGTTATCAGTATCACAATAAGGACCAGGTCAGAAAGGATTCCGTGCGGGTTTCATTTCAAACAGGTAATCTCTGCTGAAATAATAGAGTAATTGTTGCTTTGAAACCTTTATGTGCTGCAGCACACTACAGCTCATTTGATACAGATTCTGGATTTAATGAAGAACTCCAACAAGGCTGAAACAGACACACAGAGAAAGCAAGAACAGTGCACTAGTGGAAAATGTCTTTACCCTGTAATTCCAGGTCAATATAGTGAGACATAAAATATTGTTCAGGGCAGTTTTATACCTTGATTTATGTCTCCCCTCCTTCTCAAGCTGCTTTCTATCTGTCTATAAAGTTTTGGTCTATAAACATGCAGTAACATAATACAAAGTATTGCAAGAGTAATAACATATGCAATTATAGTACATCTCACAAATCCTGAACACAAGCAATGAATCAAAGCTTTCCAAGGCTATTCCTTAAAATACAACTTTTTCTAGGCTTTATTCAAAGGCTTGAAAGCAGACATTGAGACAAGCTACAAGAGCAAGATGCACATTGCAGATGATGGACAGTATTTTACCTTTTTCTGGCAAATTGCCTAAATGTTTGTCTTGAAAAGTAATTGTTGAGTGGGCTTCTTTTTTTTTTTTTTTTTTTTTTTCTTTTTTTTTTTTCCCTTCTTTCTTAGTGGGCCTTTCTTTAGGTTGTCTCCTCTAGAAATATACATGAACTGTTTGGAGATTAATCTGTAGTTTGGTTTCATAATGACTCTAGAAAGCACTAACCAGCAAAATAGTTGAACTTGTCTTCTAAGATTTGAAATACAAAGCATGAGCTGGTAAACACTGCCAAAGTATGAAGAAAATACCAGAAAAAAAACTCTTGTCAATGGCCTTTTACCTTAAGGTAATTTTCAATTTCCAGGCCTTGGAGGCATTTAAAGCAAGCTCCACTTTGGTGCGGATGTCTTCAGTCATATGCATAGTCCTTTTCAAGTCACAACACAAGTAGGGAAGCCAGGTAGAATCATAGAATCATAGAATGGTAAGGTTGGAAGGGACCTCAAGGATCATCTAGTTCCAAGCCCCTGCCATAGG
>VWZE01007632.1:65500-83513 GCA_013396675.1 Eubucco bourcierii | reverse complement strand
AGACCAGTGACAAGTGGCGTCCCTCAGGGGTCAGTGTTGGGACCAGTGCTGTTTAACATCTTTGTCAGTGACATGGACATGCACCCTCAGGAAGCTGTGGGGCACAGGCGACTTGCTAGAGGGCAGGGATACATCCAGAGGGACCTGGACAGGCTGCAGAGGCGGGCCCAAGCCAACCTCATGAACTTCAACAAGGCCAAGTGTAAGGTCCTGCACCTGGGTAGGCACAATCCCAAGCACAACTCCAGGCTGGGTGGTGACTGGCTGAGAGGAACCTTGAGAAGAAGGACCTGGGGGTCTGGGTTGGTGAAAAGCACAACGTGAGCCTGCAGTGAGTGCAGCCCAGACAGCAACCGAGAGCCCAGCACTCAGTTGCTGTCTGGGCTGCAGCAAGAGCAGTGTGGGCAGCAGGGCAAGGGAGGGGATTCTGCCCCTTTGCTCTGCTCTCCTCAGAGCCCACCTGGAGTCCTGTGTGCAGTTCTGGAGCCCCCAACACAAGAAGGACATGGAACTGTTTGAGCCAGTCCAGAGGAGTCCACGAAGATGCTCAGAGGGCTGCAGCAGCTCTGCTATGAGGACAGGCTACGAGAGCTGAGTAGCCTTCCAGTATCTGAAGGGGGCCTACAGGAAGGATGGGGAGGGACTATTTACAAGGTCTTGTAATGACAGGATGAAGAGTAATGGGTTTAAACTGACAGAGGGGACATTCAAACCAGATGTTAGGAATTGGTTCTTTCCAATGAGGATGGTGAGACACTAGCAGAGGTTGCCCAAGGAGGTTGTGGCTGCTCCCTCCCTGGAGGTGTTCAAGGCCGGGTTGGATGAGGCCTTGAGTGACCTGTTCTAGTGGGAGGTGTCCCTGCCTGAGGCAGGGGGTTGGAACTGGATGACCTTTGAGGTCCCTTCCAACCTAAACCATTCTATGAATCAAGTGATCTGGGATTTAACAATCATTCTACCACCTGAAATGGAATTACCTACCTACTGTTCAGGAACTAAGTAGCCTCTTGATAGTCTGAGATTTATATCTGATAGCTCCTTTCCTTTAAATTGTTTGATCAGTTCAAGTGTATGGAGGTGCTACAGTGGACTTCACACGTGAAGCCACACTTAAGGATGTGATGGTGGGGGAGGTTTCTACTCATAGTCAGTCTCATGCTTTCAGACCCTGTTGCAGAATGGGAGCCTAAACAAACCATAGCACAGTAAGAAAATACTTCTCAGCCTATTATATTCCCCCCAGCAATTGGTTAAAATAGCACAGTATTCTCTACCACAAAGGGCTGTAATTTGTAAGGAATGTGAGGCAGTTGGAAAGGACAAGGGGACACTAAGAGTGGGGAGATCCTACCCTATAGACACTCTGTCCCTTTCAAACCATGGGAACACAGGCTGCCTCCTTCAACATGAAATGCAGCCTTAAGAGATTAATGTTGTTCTTAGCCTGAACAAAAAAGATGTTTCCAAAACTGCACAGCTCTCTCTTAGCCCAGAATCTTTCTTTTAAAACAATGAAGCCTTTGATAGGTTGCATACAAAGGAGGAACATGGAAGATAAGTTTACTCTTGCTTCACAAATGAAATGTGTATACCGATGTTCAGCCATATGGAACAGAGAATGTCTTGACTCTAGGGACATTAGAACCATAGAATCACAGAATCATAGAATTATTTAGGCTGGAAAAGACCTTTTAGATCAGCAAGTCCAACCATTAACCCAACACTAGCAAGTCTACTGCTGAATCATGTCCCTCAGCACAACATCTACACAGCTTTTAAACACCTTCCAGGATAATGATTCAAACACTTCCATGGGAAGCCTGTTGGAGTGCTTTATAGACCCTGAATGGTACCTAACTGTTAAAGACTAGAGAAATAAGATGGACTGAATCTCCAGCTGATAAGAACAGGAACAATCATCACAAGGACCTCTGGACGTTCAGGCATTGTCCTCACCAACTACCTGCAAGAAAAACAACAGGAAAACCACCAGGCATTATCTTTCACAGTTTCCTGATGGTTTCCACTTGTCCCACACTATTGTAACAATTGAACAGGGTTTAAAACAAGCAAAACCAGTTTTCTTCAAGATAAAATTCTGGTTCAGAAGATAAGTACTGTGTTTTCTGCTTTTCTGACCATGGTGATGAAGGGCATGGAGAGAACTTTCCACAGTTCTGCATGGATTTTCTCTGCCTTTTTCTGATTTCTGTTGTTGCTGAATGCCTCCTGCATCCTCACTATTTCACATCAGTTGTCTCCCCCACTCATTCTCTCTTCTTCCTGTACTGGTCTGCCATTGATGAAAGCTAAGCCACATCATCCATGTGCTACTGTATCTGCAGTGGAGCCATGAGTGCAGCCATCTGGTTGTGTGGACAGTAGGAACTGGAAGCCTTTTCCATTGCTGAAGGCTAAATGCTTTTGGCACAAGTCAGAAGCCAGAAGCCTGAGACAGCTGCAAGCAATGACCAGGAGTCCAAACCTGGGTATAGGCTTTACAGAAGTGGCATCAACATTGCAGATCTGTATCTTCCTACTTCCACCTACAAGAAAATCATCTGCTTGTAGTAAAAGCAGAAAAAGTGTCCATCTCAAAGACTTTCAACAATTAAACCATGATTAGAAAAGCTAAAATGCCAAAAGAATTAATGATATCTTGATACCACTCTCCCTCACAAGGAAAGAAAAATGGTGCAGTTACCACAGGCATAGGAGAAATCAGTTAGTCCTAGTGCCTTTGAGAAGTGCCATAAGGTGTCATGAGCTGTGCAGTTCAGGTGGGACCAGGTCAGTATTTCAGATAGCAGCCTCAGAAGAACCCCTAAACTGCTACAAGTGATGCTCCTGAGTGTAAGAGTTCAGCTTTCTTGGAGGCTGATGATATGTCTCCCTCTCTTATCTTTTCCCCTCTCCTTTCTTCTATTCTGTGCTGGTTTGAGGCTAATTGGAATATTTTAACAGAGAAAATTATATTACAGGCTGTGAAAAGGAAACAGTGGTGATGTCTACTTCACTCATAGGCTTGCTGAGATGTTTAAGAATAAGTACTCAAAACATAGATAAGTCAGTCTCTGGGGCACAGTGTCTTGGGTGGCCTAGCTTCTGGCTTTCTCCTGTCTGCTGAGTAATCTCACTAACCACTTTCCTTCTAACCCCCCTTGGCTGATCCTCCATCCTCACCTTACACGTAAGGCAAACCTTGGGGTAAGATATAGGGGTGGGGAGAAGGTGGAAGGGTGGTTGGGAGCCCCTCCTAGGGTCTCTGATTTCTGGGAGGGGAGTTGTGTTTCTGTATTACCTTTAACTTGTCTATGTCTGTAACTACTCCTGTCTATAGTGTGTATCTCTGCTTGTACATTGTGCTGAGCTGTAAATAGAGCTTCAGTCCTTAACTCCCAAACAGTCACATAATCTTACAAACAGGTTGGAACTAGATGATCCTTGAGGTCCCTTCCAACCTTACCATTCTATGATACTCTCTATTTTCTCTTTTCCTCCTCCTTTCTACTATTTCATCCTTAAGGCACAAGAGAGACCAAAACCTTTCATATAATGCTCTTTGGGTAAAATAAATTTAATCAGTCATTTTGTATTGGTTCACCTTAATTTACTCCAAGGGAATTTTCAAATTCCAGCCCAGGATAGCTCAGCAATTGCAGGGGTGACACTGGGGTTGTTTAGTCTGGAGAAAAGGAGGCCAAGGGGAGACCTTTTGGCTCTCTACAACTCCCTGAGCTGTAGCCAGGTGGGAATCAGTCTCTTCCCCCAAGGGACAGGACAAGAGAAAATGGCCTCAAGTTGCATCAGGAGAGTTTTAAGTTGGATATTAGTAAAAACATAGTTGGACTCAGAGATTTTGATTGTATACTAGAAGAAACATCTTCATTGTAAAGGTCCTCAAACACTGGAACAGGCTCCCCAGGGAGGTGGCTGAGTGCCCAACCCTGGAGGTGTTTAAACCATCCAGAGATGTGGTGCTGAGGGATGTGATTTAGCTCTAGCCTTGGTAGAGTTAGGTAATGGTTGGACTCAATGACCTTATCCAACCAAAACAATTCTATGATTCTATGACCTGAAGTACCATCCAGAGGAACCTCTCTTAATTTGAGGAGAGAGTAAGCATAGCACAACAACGTCCCTGACATTTTGCCTAATAAGGAGAGAATTAAAGCATCTCTATTAGATGAGGTAAATATGGGCCACGGTATCTGTGCCTTAATTCATTCCTGCCAGAAGGTCAGTTTAGATGGACCCAGAGGGAGGACTGTGTTATACATCTCCTTCAAAACACAAATCCTGCCTTTCCCTTGAATACATGCATTTTGCTCTTCTGACCAGGCACACCTGTTTTCCCTACTAACTCAAATCCTTACAGCCACATGTGCCCAGGGGATGGCGGGGAGTGTAATAAATAGCAGAAGCAAATAATTTACCCAGTGAAGAGCATTCCATGCTTTCTGTATGCAAATTCTGCAGAAAAATTCTACATATATGGTACAGAACTGCTCTGAACTGAACTCTAAAAATGTTTAATGCAAACACAGCTGTTATCAAGTGTTGTTCTTTCCAAGACTCCATTCGGTTTGATAGCTATCACTATGCCAACGGCATTCCCAATACAAATCTCTCTTTCTGGGACTTTAACGACTGCTTTACACAACTGAGGAGTTCACCCTGGAACTTGGTGCTCTGAATCTCTGCAAATGTGTGTTTCTTCCTTTTGATGGTACCATGTGAGCCCAAATCAACTCTGAAAGTTTCTGACATTGAGCTAATTTAGGAGATTTAATTTAAGGACGCATTTTATAATGTCTTTGTTTAGCACAATATTGCAGTGCCTTTGAGTACATACCCGAGCCTCACTGAAGTCAGAAGAGATATGATGCATACATTTAAACCACAATATCTGGTAAAATTTGCTTACTTGGCTTGAATTTTCATAACACCTTATTCAAATACCAGATTTTCAGGGTTGAGGTAGATCAGAGAATTCCATCAAAATATTAGTGTACTGCTTTAGTTGACTGTTTAGATTGTTGCTATTAGGAAAGGAATATTTTTCATCCAGCTGCAGAGGAGTTTTTTTTAAGAATCAAAAAGTCTTTTAGATTTAGAACACTAGAAAACTAAAGGGGACAGCACTTCACTTATATTTCCTTCAGGGGGCTTGTCATAGGATCTAGCTGTGCATTGTGTTCTTGAGAAAGCATCTGAAATAACTCAGCAGCTGGCTTTTTCAAATGTTGTAGGGACAGTAAGGTCAGCTCCCCAGCTGAGGTCTATTTAACTCAAATCAGGACCTGCCCTGCTGATTATAGAATATGGTTTAATATTAAATGGATGTATGTGATTTTCAAAATCTAAGCTGGAACATTCTTATTCATTCTTATTTCACTGAATGCCTACAAGGGCTTATTGTTCCTTCACATCCTTGCATGTTTCTCCAGCCTCATTGAATCGATTCCCACATGGGAAGCAGAGATGCCAGACTTGTCAGGACTGTCTCTCTTCAGCCCTTTCAAATGGGTGGATCTTTCAGGATCATCCTTCCCAGCACACCAACCAGCACTGCTGAGCTAATGAGGTGGAGCAGGTCATCTGCACACACAAAAAAAAGAATGGGAACAGCACTCCTTCTGCTCTGAAGCAAAGAGAAGCATGCTGCAATGTGTGTTAATTAATTGTAGCATTAGCAGCACATCTACACAGGAGAAGGTAATTAATAAAATGTCCTAAGAGCACATCTCAGTGTTACTCTGGCAAACCCCAACCTTACATTTCAAACTCCATTTTTAGAGTGTGGTAAATGCTCCCCTACATGCCTTCAAACCACTCAGGAAAGCCTCTCACTGCAGCTCATCCTCCCTCCCTCATTAGCTCACCAAGCAGCTGCATCAGAGGCAAGTGGGGGGTCACTGATGCACTGTAATTACCAACTGATAGTCTATCACTGGGAAAGGCAGAGGAGAAGGCTCTAATTAATGCAGACCGGTTACTTTCCTCCCTTAAGGCTTCCTTTGCTGAAGCACAAGGTGGAGCTATGGTGGGCAGGCCAATAAAAGGGTTGATGGCTATTTGCATCTCCCTGACTGGCAGTAATTTAAACAGATTTGATTCCACCTGGGCACAAATAGAGCTTTGAGAAAAGCAGGAAACAAAGACATGTAGGCCTGTCCACTAACCCAGTTATCAACTCCTAATGGTGCACAATGACACGTGCAAAGAGGCACAGTGAAAGCGTCCTGGTCTGATAGGTAGCTGATCTGACCAGTATCACATATAGAGATTGGGTAAAGCCTAACCTCAGGGTCTTCTGGGATTTGTGTGATTGCTTTTAGGTTTCTTGAGTAGTTTGCACCAGGCACAAGGCTGTGCTGTAGGTTCCAACTCTGATTTCTTAATTTTATTTGTATCCCTTTACTGAGGGAATACAAACTGAGAAAAGCAAGTGGCTAGCAGTAGAATTCCTCAGAGTATTCCCAAAAGCTTGGCTTTGCTTTGTAGTGCAGATTCCACCAGAAACAGAGATGGACAGAGGTTTGTCAGTTATATGCCATTGCACTGGATGGATGCACCCACTTTACTCCCATTGCTGAGAGAAATGTCTTTCCTCAATAGACAGGTCCAAATCACTCCACAGGGGCTCCCACACACTGTCCCAGAGAAACAACATAAAAAGCATAGACAGGGAGACAAAAGATGACTGAAAACATGTCAAAGAAAGGAAGAAGCCTGAAATTTTTACCCTGGGTGTATTTAATTGTACCTGACATAGTGGTCATATGAAGAGACTGTCTTCCAAGAATAAGCTGAGGAACCAATTGAGAATCACTGATGGCTCCAACCAGACAGACTTCAGAGGTCAAAAACACCATCCTCAACTTGCTAAAGTTGATAGATAGTCCTGTCTGAGACCTCTATGAAGGAAACTGCTTAAGACAATCTGCAAGAAACAAAAGACAGACAATAGAAAAACTCAAAAGTTTTCCAGGAATTAAGGTGATGAACATGAAAGATTCCAAGGAAAGACTTCTTTGATTACAATCCACATTGGCATTCATGATGTGACACTAGGCACTATCTCAGAGCTCTTGACAGATTGCAAGAAAAAGGTTTTTACCTAATCCTTTCAGAACACTTTCAAGCAAGGAAGAGTAAGTGAAGGTTTAGTGCTGTAAGTATAGACTAATAGAATCATAGAACCACAGAATCACAGAATTGTTTCAGTTGGAAAAGACCTTCAAGATCATCGGGTCCAATCATTATCTAACTCTACCAAGGCTAAACCATGTCCCTCAGTACCACATCTGCAACTTTTAAACACCTCCAGCAGTCCTTCAGTACCACATCTCTGCATCTTTTAAACATCTCCAGCAATGGGGATTCAACTACCTCTCTGGGGAGCCTGTTCTAGTGTTCGAGAACCCTTTCAGTGAAGAAGTTTCTTCTAATATCCAACATAAACATTCCCTGGTGCAACCTGAGGCTATTTCCTCTTGTCCTAGAGAGCAGTGAGAAGGGGAAATCTGGTTTTATTGAGCACTAGAACAACTTTTGCAGGATTTTAGTCTCACACAGAGGCTTAACAGCCTCCTAGAAGACAGGCTAAGGATCTCTTATCAAACTGTGTAAATAGAGGTTGAAACTGGGATAATCATGACACAAATGCCTCAGTGTGTATGTAACTGCACAAGGGTTCAACCAGCAAATCACACTGTGATTCAAGGCATTATTTAGCCTAATAATATGTCACCGCTCCTTTGCTGCAGGTCACAAACCCACAGCTCAGCCAGCAAGAGATCAGCCATTTCTTAATGCAGACATCAGACTGAACCAGGCAGATTAAGAGTTCAGACAAGCAATTTCAGGGCATGGTCAAATGGTACCTCTAAGCCAATTTAACAGTAAACTGTCACTGAAAAGGCTGGTTCACCCTTCTGCCTTCTCTAGTGCCACATCTGGTGCTCATCTACCTGCATGGTGAGATGGTTTAGAGTGCAGTTACACAAGACAGCTATTTAACTGCTGGAAAACAGTGGCAGGGCAGATAGGGAGCAGAACTAACTCTTTCAACAGAAGGGCAAGACGATAGATGTATCATGTAACTTTATCCTGGGATTTCCTAAAAGGAGAGGAGGAAAATCAGAATTTAGGTGGTCTGAATTACTCTCTAGAGATTTCTCTCTAAATTATAAAAGAAACCTAATGTGATTGCATCTTAACCCTAAGAAAAAGGGAGTAATTATCAACAGCTTTGGCTTCTCTGAGCTGCCTCGCTACACAGTCACTACTAAAGTTTGTGGGAAGAAGTGAGATAAAAAAAGCAGAAGTGAGTGTGATGTTGGGGCAGTTCTGGCTTAGAGAGACTAAAACTGCACACACTTTTGATTTAATTTGTCTGATTTTTGAAGAGCTGAGGAGGAGGAATCTTTACGTTCTAGTAGTGAAGAATAGCCAAGGACAATAATATCTTAAACTCACATAGCTAGACCTAGAAGACAATGTCTAAAGGCTCTTTAAGGTGTTATAGTTTAAGAGAGATTAAGCTTAAAAACCTCAGTGTTGCAATACCAGGAGAAGTAAAAATGAGGTGTTAGAGACCTTTTCTTTCCTTCTCTCCCTTAGGAAGAAAGAATTGTATGGTTGAAACTTGAGGATAAGTTGCTTAATGTGAATGTTAAAATCAGTGGCTGCATCTCCTTCAGTAAAGAAAGGAGGAACAGAGCATTTGATCTTTTACAAAGACAGTTAACCTGTTGGGTTCTGCACAGAGACTCCAGAAATGCACAAACCTGAACATTTCCAAAAATCCAAGTGAATAAGTGACCTGCAGCTAGTCAACTGTTGTCAGGCTGTGAGACAACCTGCTTTCAAACCTCGGACTGTAATGGGCAGAAAGAAAATCTGTATCACTGAGTATGGATCATTTGGCCATTTTATTGAAACGATACGTAGGTTTTGCCAGCAGGATGGGAAATTGACTTGGAAAGCAGTCAGGATTCAAGGGGCAATGGACAGACAAAAACCTCTAAGATGCTGTAGCACAAAAGTTCTTTTGATTGTAAGATGTCTGTGAAGTGGAGGCAGAGGTGTAACTGCATCTGCACACAGATGTGACATCTATTAGAGTAGCTGGTTAGTTCTGATCCCCATGCTTTGAGAGAGGTTGGACTATTCCTTAAGTATTCACAAAAGGGCTACAAAAATATTCAGGATTTTTAAAGGAAAGCTTATATAATTGAGGCTTAAGAAGCTCTTCTTTTTTATGCTTAATACATGGAGAAGCAACCTGACAACTAGACACTTCCTAAATCTAAAAAAAAAGCGTGGCAAAATCCTGTGGCTTCATTGAGACAGGTGAATTCAACTCTTCAATAAAAAGTAATTTCCTTCTAATAGGCATTATTAAATATTGGAACATCCTAGTATAGGATTTGGCTGACTTTGGTCTTCTTAGCCTCTAAGCAAGACCAGATACAGCCTTAATCCAGCTCCCAGAAAACACCACATGGCCCACAGAAACAGAGGGTTGGAAATAGATGATCAGTGGGGTGGTCTTTTCTGCCCTAAGAGCCTAGGTACAGGTAGCAGGTACTTCTTTAGGAAAATAAACAAAGACCTGCTTTAAAAGCCAGAGTGTAAACTGATCTGACTGATGTGGTCTGATGCAACGGTCTTAGCTTTATTGGATTAACTAGCAAACTTTATCAGCTTCCCAAGAGTCCCATGAAAACATTCACTCTTTCAAGACTGTTGCTTAAAAAGGACTTGAATAGGAGCAGCTAACAAAAAAAAAAGGGCCCAGAGTTGTTAACCTCTATGCACAATAGTTAAACTGCATGGTTTATGGATGTGCAGTGAACATATATGAAGCCAATATGAACGTCTTTATGAAACCCTGCTGCTCCTATGTGAAAGAACAACCCTTCCAGTATACAAGCAGGAAGGAGCAAAAGTAAAACTTAAGTAAAACTTGACTTTGCTACAATAACCAGTCATTTACATCACTGACCTTTAACCTCTAATTGACAGACAATTTTTAAGGCACTATGAGCATAAAAAGAAAAGACACTTTATTTGCCATGGTCTTAAACTCACTCTGCAAGAGTCTGCACCTCCTCTGGAAGATTTTTCAGAAGCTGAGAGATGAAATGTCTGGAAACTTCTAACATCAATTTTCAGAAGTCAACGAGCATTTCTTTGGATGTCTTAATTTTAAACAGAATTCTTGTGATTTCTTTTATTTTTCAGGAGATAGTAGAAATATCCCAAATTTTCTGAAAACTAAACCTCTTCAAAGAATCTTAAGCACCAAAAGTAAAAAATTGGAAAAAATAAAAATTCAATTACATTTTTTTTGTCCCAGCTAATTCTCTGGGTTTCTTCTGTTTTCCTACATTTGTTTTTTTTTTTTCCTAAGAGATGTGAGTAAATCAGAAAAGCTGTCATATCATATTTGACAAACACCTTTTCTTAGAATTGAGGCATATGACCCCAAAATGCCAGGTGCAAAATCTCTAACTCTTCTTAGGGCTGGTACATCTGCACTGTCAGCTATTCTCCAGACCGGCAGGTCGGAATATTTCTGCATTCACAACACACCATGTGGGCTCCCAGCCCACAGTACAGCTCCTGAAAAGTAGATTTTGATGGGTCAAAGCCATTTTATTGAATTAGCCCTTTATTGTTTACATTAAATCCAAGTGAGCTCAGAAATACTGACTTATCCTTCTGAAAGGATGGATTATACCGCGTGGCTCGGATGCAAAAAAAGATTAGGGTTTTTATACTAATTGCTTCCAGCATCAGGAGTGCACCAAACAGAAGAGCACTGACTTTGGAGACACTCTGCAGGACATTTCAATGCAGAAATGTTTGGTATCTTTTCTTGCCACATGTAAAATGATTCCATTGCCATAAGGTAATTTGCAGTGTTAAGACATTGTTAAACCCAGAGTATGAGGATTGCCATGTCTGGGACAGCTTCTTCCACTTGGTTTTGATTCTTTAATCCACTCTTCCAATTGTTGCTTTGTTCAGTGTAGCATCACTTCTTCCTATTCTACATCATTCTCAGAAAGTAAGAGAAGCAGGGACATTTGAAAACAGGAAGGTTTATATTGGATATTAGAGTTACTCATCTGCTTTTAAACAGGGAAGATTCAGACTGGATAAAAAAAGAAACTTCTTCACTGAAAGGGTCCTCAAACACTGTAATAGGCTTCCCAGAGAGATGGTTGAATCCCTGTCCCTAGAGGCATTTAGAAGACCTGCATCTTTTAAATATGACTGAGGGACATGGCTTAGCACCAGTCTTGGTAGAGTTGGACTCAATGATCTTAAAGGTCTTTTCCAACCAAAACAACTCTGTGATTCTAAAAGAAAAATATTATCTCACCTATTATCATTACTGAGCTGTCAGTCATTTATACTTAATCAGCTAAGTAAAATCAGCTAAATCCATCAGCAAGCAAAGCTTCACAGACTACAAAACCCAAGTTGTTTTCAGCAATCTGAAAAATCAGAACTGAATATGATGGAAACATGATGTGCCAGATTACTGTAAATCGGACACAATGGACAAGCGCACAACACGCACAAGACATTTTCATGGGTGTTCTTCCCTCATATTTCTCATGATGTAATGGGCACCTGCCTGTGCAGGACAGACATTCAGTTTCTGGGCAGCTCCAGGGCCAGTTGTGAATGATGGAAATCATTCACAGGCAAAACAAAACTATTGGGGAGCTGAATGATTTGTATGGGCAAAACAGATGTCCTAGAAATTCAGCTTTCCCTGAATAACTGCACACAGTGACATCAGATCTTCTCACCACACAAATTACTACTTGGGGCCTGGGGTCTGTTGGTATTTGTTTGAGTGATGATACTCTGTGTTCCTTGTGAAACAGAACAAACAGAAGGCTTAAATGAGCCTAAAGATTTGTGAACTGCTGATCCTACAGAAAGGACCCTCTTTATTGCTTTTACATTCACCAGTACCCAATAGACGTGGGGGTTTAATGATTGCTCTTATATATTAAACAAAAGGTTTGTGCTCACGCTCTAAGTTCCTGAAAGGAAATATAGAGGTCTTTACGCTCTCCACAAGCTGTGATGTGGAAGTTAAGGCTCACAAAAGGGTCTTGTTTTAAATCTTGCATTCAATAAACTGCTAGAAGAACAAAATGAAAACAAGCTATTGTGTTAATCTCCAGATTAGCCCTCATAGTCTGTCAATTTAATACTGATTAGTAAACAATGTCCATAATTAAGCTGTTGTTGGCGACACAAATGCCCCACGAGCCCGAACTAATGCGTAGTATTCAATCCTTTTACAAAGGATGGCAGATACAATTCCAGGAATGTTAATGCTGTCAAGTATCCATGATGTACATAACAAAAGAGAAGGCAGGCAGTTGAGGTAATTAAGCTCACACTAGACCTTCTCTCCAACCTGTACGTGTTTATTGACTAAATGTTATTAGGTGCAGTAAATAAAATGCCACTGAGTCGTGGGAGTTGGGACCAAAAATGGAATGATGTTTATGGGGCCGTCGAGCTCTGGATTCCCCTGGCATCAAAGCACGCACATACCCTTTGCTAAGGCCAGTGACATTAATGTGCATGACAGGGGTCCATGGGGCCGTGGTCCCCTAATTGTTTAGGAGACCTTTTAGTCTGGTTGCAGACTGCATGTCTTGGTATTTGTGGAGCTAATTGCACTAAAATCCGCCAGCACAGTGTTTGCAGTGATGGGGTAACTCATTTATCCTCAGGATAATACTCAGCTCTTTGTCAACCTGGTCTCCCGCATTCACTCCTAGACTGTCACCCCAGATGCAGGAGGAGGAAGCAGGCTTCCAGCAGTGCTGCCCATGGAAACTCACTGACTGCCCATGTGGGAGGACATAAACATTGAGATCGGAAACAATGCCATTTTCCGGAGTGTTTTCATTCCTGAGAACCCCTTCGACTTTTCTCATGAGGGTCACAGAGCCAAGTCTGGGGTTTAGTCCCTGATAAACTGCTGGGACTAGCAGAGGTGCTTGGCCTGGGCTTCTCTGATCAGTTTATTTTTCTATACTGAGTCTCATGGATCTTCAATTTTGACATCTTTCTTTTCCCCTCAAGAAAAGAATGAAAGTGGACATAGTTCTAAGCAACCTTTTAGCTTGATCTCAATATTTTTGACATGGGGATAAAGCGGCACTAGTCATAATCTGAAAAGTGACATAATGCAGAAAAATATTCTTTCCTAACACAGACTCCAAGAGTTATAAAGCATCAGAGTGAGAGGAATTAAATATTCTTTTCAATATTTTTTCCAGATTGCTTAATTTATGGTATTTTCCCAGACTTCATAGAATCACAGAAGGGTTTGGGCTGGTGGAAGGGACCTTTGAAGGTCATCTACTCCGACTCCACTGCAGTCAGCAGCAACATCTGCAACTAGAGCAGGTTGCTCAAAGCCCCAAACAACCTGACATGGAATGGTTCCAGTTATGTGGCAACTGCCACCTCTCTAGGCAACCTGGGCCAGTGTTTCAACACCCTCAACATGAATATTTTTTTCCTTCTCTCTAGCCTGAATCTCCCCTTTTAGTTTAAAACTATCCTCCCACTGTCCTGTCACAACAGGCCCTGCTAAAAACACCATCTCCATCTTTCTTATTTCTTGTCCTATGTTTACAAATGTGCAACTAACTACAAGATCCTAAATATATCCATTTAGATAGGATTGCCTTCAGGAACTTTGGATTCTGCCTGGGGATCTCAGATGTTTTGGCTCACACAGCATGGCACCGTGCAAGTTCCTATGGGATGAAATGTATTGATAGCCCCATTGTAGAGTTTAGACATCCACAAATTAAATTGTTTTGCCAAAGGTCAGAAAGTGTGCTTAATTTATGGTAGAACTAGGAAAAACACTCAACAGCATCTTCATCCTAGACTAGCCACGCAAATGCAGAACAGCACTGAGTGGCTTCCTGTTTGGACATGTGGATGTGATTAAGGTGGGACACAAGTTCTCAGAATTTTTGGCTAGGTGGTGACTTAGCTTCTGCCATTCCTTCCCACCACACTGCAAATCCCACCACATGCAGAGAGCAGCCTTGCATCATCCACAGCTACAGGCTTGCTAGAGCCAGCACAGAAAAGAGAGGGGAGGAGGTGGGAATGCACAAGTAGAGGTTAGGGGTAGTAGTAGACCACAGCACACAAATTTATTTTGGATTAAACTGCTATGGAATCACAGGCTCAGTGGAAAATGCTTCTTCTAGACATAGTGCCAGTCACTCTCCCCATTCCCTGGACAGACTTATAACCAACCTTACTGCAATGTAGTGGTTTATTCCATGTATGAATCTCCCCTCCAATAACCAAAAAAACCCAACCTTTATTTTCCTTATATAAGGAGTAAGATCTGCTCTGCTGTCTCAAAACCTGGTTTTTAAAACGCTATAGGTTTCTACAGCAGTTTGTTTGGGGTGGTCTTACTGATCAAGGAAAGATGGCATGAAGCATGCCGGAGGTAGAAATTGTCCCAGTGAGCCTGATGGACAAACAGGACTCCTGCAGTGCTCTCAGCATATCTTCCAAGTGCCCAGCAGTCGCTTAGACCCTGGGGAAATGTGGCCTTGCAAAGGGGCTCAGCAGACACTGCACTACTGTTTCAGTCTTCCTAGAAAGCTGCTTGTATACCTTGTTTGTCCATTTTCAGCTGTCAAAATGAGAGCAGGTGAGAGGGTGGTGAGGCACTGGCACAGCTTGCCCAGGGAGGTTGTGTATGCTCCCTCCCTGGAGGTGTTCAAGGCCGGGTTGGACAAGGCCCTGAGTAACCTGTACTAGTGGGAGGTGTTCCTGCCTATGGCAGGATGTTGGAACTAGATGATCCTTGAGGTCCCTTCCAACCTTACCATTCTATGATACTATAAAGCCCAAATATGCATCTCAGAGCTCACTGGATCATACAATGGTACCTCAAAAGGAACAAAGGCAGGAGCTGACATAGAAGAAAATTTGGGGTTGGGACTGAAGTACAGACATGAGAACTAGGAGGAGGTATAGAAGTTTTTCCCATTTGACACAGGAGTCACATGAGACACTGCCAGAGCTTCTGCTGAGCCATGCAAGAGAATAAGAGAGGAATGACTTCCTTCACTACTGTCCTTAGATTTGGAAAGGCTGAAGGTGAAGAGACTGGTTCTGCTGAAGAAAGCGTATTTCCCAACTTTTGAGCATATTAACAGAAAAAACAACAGCAGGAATAAACTATCATGCCACTTTGTCTTTCTAGTGCATTAGAATAAAACTGAAACTTCCCATTATTCATCAGTAAAGGACTTATGTGCCTGTCTCTGGCTTCATAAAAGAAAGGGAAGCTGGTTTCACATCCCCCCTTATTATGCTAATCATCAATTATGCATCATGCAACAGACAACAAATTTGCAGAGAACTTGGAGGTACTTAGGAGACAGAGGAATTCCCTGAAGCACACTTCACCAATACAAAGCACTGAGCTTCTCAACCGAAGTCCAGCACAAAAGCAAGTTCTGCCAACAGTAGTTTTTTTCTTGACTTTTCAACCACCAAGGGGCTCAGGCAGAATGGAAATGTGCAGTTATTTACTATACAAAAATCCTCTCCTGGACCCAGCAATACCTGTGGAAAATGGGACAGCCTTCATCCCTGTTCATTTCCTAGGAATATTGTACATGGAAGCACTGTTTTGTATGCAAAAAATAGCTGTTTCCATCTTTTAAACTAGCCCTGCTCCTCTGGCCTGAAGAAGGGCTCACATCAGCTCACACCAGTTGGTACAGCTGGGGTGGCAGTGGCAGGAGCAGGGCAGTAGCAGCAGCAGGTTGGCACTAACTTCCCTCCCACTTCAGCTTGATGTGTAGAGCAGGATGTGTCTCCAGCCTGTTGAGCAGAGTGAAGCCCCATGTAGGGAAGTCAAGCTTCAATGGTCTGTTACACAATTTCAGCATGATCTTGGACAAAATGCTTGAATCCAGATCCTTCACGCGACTACTTTTACAGAGCCTTAAGTTACTACTAAGAATTATACACTTCAGTAGCTTTGTCATCACAGTCAAAGTTTCTCTGTGTGCCACTTGTTCAAGTGAAAAATAAGCCAGCAATCCTTCCTTGCTTGCCAGGAATGTTGAAGGTATAAAGACAAGTCTCTGAGTATCTACAGAAAGAGCCACTTAATAAAGTTAACAGAGCTTATATTAAACAAAAACAGAGAGTCTGTTTGTCTGTTCCCACTTGCCAATTTCAGTCATATGTGACTGGACTGGGGTAGGGCTTCAAAGAAATCAAAGATTTAATTTTTTTTTTTAAATCAGGTTTCTCTCCTCTATCACAGGAGAGAGATCTTAGCAGTGTATCTGCACTAAGAAAAACCCTGAATGACAAGTTCAGTCCTCATCAGGCAGCAGGAACCCACAGAGCAAAAAGCCTTTACCTCTGCCTCAAACACAGAAAAACGTCAGATGGAAAATTCAGCTAGGAAGGACTGTCCCATACAGCAACCAAACACATAATTACAGAAACCACAAATAATTTTTCTGTTCTTTGTTGAATTTCTTGTTTTAAAAGCCTTTGCACTGCTTCAGCCTTTGTCACTTTGCCTGGTGCATGGCTCCGTGAGCATCTACCAATTCAGCTCCATTTCACACAGACTGTTCAGGTACATCACCCCTTTCTCTTGATCCATCAGTTCAGTGGTTACAAGAAGGCTGAACTATTGGTGTCCACAGTTTCATATTCACTGTGGACTTGTCCTCAGCTCCTTGCCTGGCAGGACCCATATCCAAAAGCCCTAGATGCTCTCCCACACTCGTTGACAGAGGTTACTACTCTGTAGACTTTGATCTGTGAAGAGTCTCCACAACCCCTTCTGGTGGGCTGTAGAGGCCATCTGGCTATGCAGTGCTGCTGAGTCTTCTTTCTCCAGCTGGACTGGAATTATTCTACTGGATTGTTAATAAAAAAAATTTAAAGTACACTTTGCACCTTCTAGCATTGCTTCATTTCATCAGCCAAGGACACAGGTGGTACAGTCACTGTTTCAATAATCTGTTGCAAACCAGAGAGGAAATGGTTTCTGTGGCTTTCCAGTGGAGAGGATATGGTCTGTGGACTATGAAGGGAAGGGTGTTTCATGTTTCTACACACATCATTCCAAAAGTTGAAACACTGAAATAGCCAGTGTCCACTAGATCAGACCTAAAATGTACCAAACTCATCCTTGTCCCTGGGAGGGGAAGAGGGAGAGAAAAGGAGATATTGAAGGAGTAATAAAAGACACAAACCTAAGGCAGTACAATTCTTCTGACTGAAGAAGAATAGAAGAGATGTGAAACTTCTGACCCAGGGCTGCACCAAACAATGAATCGCATGGAAAGGTCAGCAAGGATCTCTCTGAGTCTCTCCAATCTCTTGATTCCATTTTCACTTTTTGCCTTCTTAAGTTGTTGGAAGTTCTGCTGTGATAAAATATTCCAGTCCAATTCACAATTCTGTTATTTGTTGAAATTACTTTAACATCATCCACTAGTTTCTGAATAGAGTGTCATTGACACACTGATCAGCCACATTGAATCTTTAGTTTTCACACAGTTAAGCCAAACTTATTTTAATAAGTAGTTCTGCTAAGACAAATGGAAAACAAAGCAGAGGTGATTGGTGGGAACCAGCAATGGTTTCACCAAGGGCAGATCTTGCCTGACAAATTTAGTGGCTTTTTATGATGAAGTCACAGCGACAGTGGACAAGGGAAGGGCAACTGATGTCATCTACCTGGACCTGAGTAAGGCATTTGACTCTGTCCCACATGATATCTTGGTCACCAAACTGGAAAAAACATGGACTTGATGGGTGGAGCACTGCTGGATAAGGAATTGGTTGGATGGTGGCACACAGAGAGTGGTGATCAAGGACACTATGTCCACCTGGACACCAGTGCCAAGTGGTGTCCGTCAGGGGTCAGTGCTGG